>JAMKCH010063572.1:0-12184 GCA_023653785.1 Ophioderma brevispina
GGACAGAATTCAATTGTTCAGTACCTCATTACATACTTGGGACTTCAATATAAAACATTACCCTTATTTGCCACTGCATCGGATAAAGCTGATAGGCACTTTGCTTGGGTACCTTTCATAAAGGGCTGCCTCATATAGGCTCTTTATAGCTTATGAGGACAAATGCTACATCTAGGCTCACTTACAGGCCCTTAACAAAGGGCAAGCTATGCAAACATCTTCTTTGCTTTTTCCAGTGAACACATGCATGCCCCTTATTTGTTTTCTTTTTCTCATTTTTTCTCATTAATTTACAAGTGTAATTGGATTAAAAAAAACACATTGCATATATGAAAAGTACTTGTTGTAAAAACACCAACTCGAACTTGATGGTGAAATATAATCTGTCATGAGATAGAGTGCCCTCTTTCCTCCCTTATCCAACGATGTTCATTTGTAATAAGCGAAGGACCAGATTAATGGTGGTAAATTGCAAATGCTCTCCGATACATGATCTTGCATGTCGTGGGCTTTGACTGGCTTTAGTTGGGGCAAGGCATTTTGATCAAAATATTATATTAAAATGTTGAAATGCTTCAAATAAAGTAACCTTCAGACAGAGGGACATGATAATTAACTTAACTAAAACTTTCTACTTCAGTGAGTATGACTGTGAGAGTAAATGTGTGAGTAGTTGAGGAGTAAAAATTAATATATCTTATTTAAATCAAGTTCACTTAAAGGGCATTTTCGTGATTCGGCACCCTCTTTTTATTCAGTGATTACTAGATATCCTTGAGAAAAGGCTTATTTCAAAATTTGAGCTCATCCCGCTCTTGCGGTTTTTGTGTTATAAGAAAATCCTCGTTTAAGGAACAATTGGTTTCCACAGTTCCCATATGGCTGTTTGCTGTAATTTCTTATTTTGTCCATTTTACGGAAGAAAATAAGAATTCGAATTTCATTACAGATGTGACCTGCAATTTGCACGTAAGATTGGGAAACATGGATTACTGAGGATAACGGTTCAGGTACTATAAAATCTCAACATTTTTTAGGTAAGTCGGGGGGACGGGTGTGGATCACGAAATGCCCTGTAAAGATATTAGTCATGGCAGAGGTTGATCTGAGTCAATACCAATTATTGTAAATGTGGCATTTGGTTACCCTATTTTGTACCCAACCAGGACACATAATTTTTTTGAAATGCTGTCCATAAGTCGCAAAGACGCCTAATAATATGGAAAAAAAAATGGTGTCACCAGTATATCTAACAGGGTTATAGGGTCAAAGGTCTGACCTCTATTTAACAATGATATCATGGATAATCAGTAGGGTCATTTTAGATGAGTGACTTTTTTAAAATTTTAATGAGAGAGATAGGAGTTGCACACTACTATAATTGGGCTAATGTTGGATGTATGTATGTTTGTTCGCAAAAGGCTCTATTAGTTTCGATCCATTTGCGCCAAAAGTCACTTGAAAAGGTCGTGAGGATTACAGGACGGGGTTAGCGCAATATTGGACGAAATACGTTTCAGAAAATGGACTGAAAATCACGAGAAATGTGCTCGGTTGATATGATAATTACCATTGTTGTACGCGTTAATCAAGCGGGCGTATTCGTGGTGCGTTGCGACGGGTGGTACGCGTGGCAACGGCGATTACGCGTAAGACGCTAGACATGCTATATGCGGTACGCAAAAAGCAGGCTCTTAAGTGACACGTGAGGGGAAGAAAGAAATGGCCAAGACCACATCATTTTATTTCGCTTTGAGTGTCGTATGGTCTGGATACTACGGGTGACCCACACGGGTTGAGAGAAAACAAAATATAACACATGGAAAATTACGGGATGAAATATTGAAGTTTTTTTCTGTGTTTTATTCCGTTACGGTTTATTCATAAGGGGAAAAAAGTACACGGAAACTTATACGGGTCATATTGGAGTTTTACATTTAAACAAAAATAAAATATACGGAAATTGCTGCAAACTACGAGGAATAAAAAATACGAATTACGGATGTTGTGAACGGGGGGGGGGTGGTATAAAATTTCAACATTAAAAAAAAAAAAAAAAAAACTATCGGAAAATACGGAATATTGACGTTTAAATTTAGAAAATAGGAACTACAACTGCCTAAGGTACAGGATATGCTGCAAACTACATCTACAGGATAGCGAGAACTTCATATGTGCGTTTGAGAGGTAGGAAGAAATCTGTGGACACTACGGGATGTACGGCTTACCCCACGGGGAGTATTTTTTACGGGGAAAAAAGTACACGGAAACTATAGGGATTAAGTTTGGAGTTTTATATTTAAAAAATAAAATATACTGAAATTTAACGGGATTAAATATTACATTTTAACGATTCCTTAGAAATCGGTAACTAAAGGGCTATAGGATTTGATAGGTAATGGAATTTGAGTTATTAAAGTGTTACAAATACAAAATTGCACTCGGGGGCTCCTAAAGTTCCGGGTGACGGTTTGGTTATACGGTGGTCTTGCAGTAGTGTTTCACTTCTTCAGTTGTCGCTTCAGTTTCAGTGATCGCTCCGGTTCAATCAGCTAGCGGGTGCCCGCGCAAAGCGGGCCTCCGAAGTTCTAATAAAAACACCCAGTGTGGGTATTGCTTTCAAAATGGGCAATTTATGGGATAGGATATTTTTATAGTAAAATTAGTTCTTGATGCAGACATGAATGTAGGGTACATGTAGGACTTCTTTATTGTGACTGTATTTTATTCGACACTGACTGACGATGTACATGTACAGTTGGGACTCTCTTTACACGGGGCCGACGGCGTAACGTCCCATCCGAAGGACGGGATGCTTGCATGATCCATTTACTCCCAATTCCAGGAAACATGGAGGAGAATGGTATCTGTATTTAATCAATAGTGGTATACAGATCAAATACAGACTTGATTAGTACCCGAATAAAATCCCAGCAAGTGCCACGACCTAACAGGGATTTCGAACCCGGGAATTTGATGGTAAATTTGCGCCAGAGGCAAAGCACCCTAACCGCTAAACCACGCTCTCCCACTAAAACCCCTTGACTGTTCCCAATCCGCCCCAGCCCTTCCAAATAGAGGGCCATGTAGGAGCGTCCGTAGCATGGATACACGCAGCCCCCGATCAGCCCACTAGCTGGAATAAATCCTGACCCCACCACAAAGCCTTACCAATGACTTGGGATACAGCAAACAAACTGTATTTTAATTTTTTATGAAAAAAACAACAGAACAGAAAAACTGAAGAGTTTTGGGATACCACAAAGTTCAGTCACAAATGCCACAGCATGGTCAAAGAGAAACAGCGGCACAGTGGATGTTCAATGGCGGCACCCTGAATTAGGCTGACTTGAGCACAGATCAATTTTTACATAAAAAACAAACAGCTAAGGGTTCACTTTCGGGATTTGGCAATCTACTTCAATTGACAATTTTTTTTTTTTTTTTTTTTATCTCCAAAGAAACAAGTATACTAATGAAAATCTGTATATTAAAGGTGGGTGGACCTGATGAATGGATGTTTTCAAGGTTTTTTACTTTGATCCTCACAAACGCACCAGGGGTGTACAAGGACAGGAGAGCCAACTTGGATGTCAAGACAGAGTGAACCAATTACCCGCAATCACTACCTGAGATAGACAAATGAGGCAAAGTCAGTGAAGCGCCTATTGTTCATTTTATGGGAATCTGAGTTATTAGAACCTGCAATACAAATAGGGATATGAGCATCAAAATAAGTTGGATCAAATGGACCAACAATTTTGTTTGGGTTCTAGCAAAGATTTCTGGATGTACAATCAAATACTCTTGAGTCTTCATGTATAATTACAAGTTTCATCACCTGCAAGTCTATTTGCCATGAATACATTCATATTTTTATATACAAAGCTGAAGTAACCATTTCCTTAATTGTTTATTTTTTATGCAAGAGATAACAAGAGAGTCCAAGGAAAGAACACTTTGAACGTTATCATTAATCTCATTAATGATAACCTTATCTCATTATGGTAATCTCAATATTATCCCTAACCCTGACGTTGGTTTCTATCTCCCGGGAGGAACTGAAGGAGTGAGGGAAGAGGGGAACAAGAAAAGTCGCAAATTCGGGTGGGATTCGAACCCAGGGCCCTTCGGGCCCCAACCCCATGACCCGGGATAGCACGCTATGGCGGGGTCGCTGGCCCGGCCAGCGATTTCGTGCCCATATGAGTCTTGGTTTGATGACGTAATCGCTACTTTCTGGACTTAGTGCATTTTTCTCAATTAACACAGTGAGCTTTGGTGAGCTTTAGTTGTGCTAGGGTTAATAACGGAAGAGTCAGTAAAGTCAGTATGGTCATTTTAATAACCACATCATTAAATAATTCTCCAGAGATGCAAACTGGAAGTTTATCATTGTTAAGTGCAAAACAATTTCTAAAAGCTCTTCAAGTTGGTCAAACAAGTCTATGCACAAGTATTTTGAAGATTGATGTGGTATATAACTAAACATACCACATATTAAAAGCCAATTACTGCCTTGTAATATAATAAAAAGAGGGTATTACCAAACTTATTTTCAATCACTTTAATATGATTAGCAAGATTATTTCTAATATAAACAGCTACACCACCTGACCCGATTTATGCTTATATCACCCAGTTCTTGGTGTAAAGAACAAAATCTGCGATTTGAACATTTGGAATATATCACAGTTATCTGTCTTGGTCTCAGTAGCAATGAAAATATCATTAGAATTAATCAGCTCCAGAAAGTTAGGGTCAATTACCTTTGATAAAAGACCACAAGCATTTAATACATTCAAAATAATTTGATGAAAACTGTTATAGACTGCGTTCATATTACACAAGTTTTTCCTTGGGGAGACCTACTGTCCAGGCCTCGCCATAGCCTATTTCTTCTGATGAGGAGGAGGAGCTGGGACCCAGTCAAACATCATTGTGTACCTCTCACTACAGACAAGGTTGAACCTTTGGTAGTTAGTATGGACCCTCTACATCAATGCTCGGTAGGTAGTACTCTACATCAATGCTCGGTAGGTAGTACTCTCAAATTGTGGTATCACCTTTTTCAATAGTGGCCAATTTAAGTTTACACAGGGGTCAAATTCTTAAAATTCTCCAATCATGTTGAAATGTATGCCATATTGTCTGTCTAGTCATAAGGATTCCAAAAATGTACAGTTTGTACCATCTATGACCATTGCTTTGGGAGATATATGGTAAAAATGGCTAAATGGTAAAAAATGTCAATTTCTATTTGTACAGGGGTCAAAATCAGAAGTTGCTCCAAAATCAATTTTGGTAAAATTGAAAGAAGTTCATCTAGCTTAATGTGTCAAAATAAGGAATAGTTTGTACCATCTGCAATGCATAGTTACCATGTTATGGGACAAAATAGGTCATAGGGCAACATAATCCAATTGGTGTTGACCTTCTTCGACCCTTATCTCCATAAGTAAGCATTTAACATAATAAAAACTATATCTTTTAGGAGTCCTCTTACCTCAGGCAATAATTTGCAATAAAATATAATCAGATTAACTTTTAATGTTGACCCCTGTACAAATTGAGATTGACCTTTTCTACCATTTTTGTCATTCTTACCCTATAACTCCAAAACCAATAGTCGTAGGTGGTACAAACTATACATTTTTGGAATCCTTATGACTAGACGGACAATATGGCATACATTTCAACATGATTGGAGCATTTTAAAAATTTGACCCCTGTGTAAACTTAAATTGGCCCCTATTGAAAAAGTGATACCACAATTTGAGAGTACTCCCTACCTAGCATTGATGTAGAGGGTCCATACTAACTACCAAAGGTGTTAAACCTTTTCTGTAGTGGGGGGTAAACAAACTCCTTAAATAAGGCCCCTATGATATTCTGCTCCTGCTCTATGAATCTTATCTGTGGGATCTGGTTTTGAGAGTCCAAATCTAACTTAATCAAAACCCAGCTCAAAGGAATCATCTGGGCTTTTGAGAACTATTATCATCATTGTGTGTTACAGTAATGTTGCCATTGTTGTAGTTGTCTTACTGACAGCCAGTCCTGTAGGCATTAACCCTCTATCTTGCTCTGTCGGTAGTAATGGTCCCTTGTTAATTAACCTTCACCTTGTATTGAGCATTATCATTTAGAGAATAAAGGTATGATTTTGGGACCGGTAACTCTCTTACGACGAATTGAACCCAGCGAAACCAGTATTTTTTAAGTGAAGAACGAGGCCGGAGGCCGCGTTCTTCCCCCAAAAATAATGGTGTCGGCCGGTTCGTCGTAAAGAGAGTACCGATTCCCAAAATCATTACTTTATTCTCATTCCGTATACCTCTTTAATACATTTAAGTCATCTTAAAAAAACCCATTTCGCGATGCTTACGGCTTAAATACAACAAGAAGGCTGCCCACCACCCAGTTGACACCCAGTTGAAACAACCAGTTGAACGCAACGATCATACACAACGAGACGCAAAGGGGGGGGGGGGGATGTAGGCAGGGGCGCGCGCGTAAATAGAAAACGCGGTATGACGCGAGCGCTTCAACCTAAGAATAACTTCAATACGCAGCGAGTACTCCCTGGGTTCAATTAAACGAATTAAAACCCGGGCATCACCAATGATTGCCTTTACATTTCACAGATGTTTGAAGAATAAATTTTCTTGTTCTGCATTAGTTGATCTCATTTGTATCTATCAACAAAATGGGATATTATTGGTCTGCTGGATCCTAATGTTGGCTTTCAGGTTCTTTGAGCATTTGAAATGTCGGAATATCTCAAATTACCCCAATGTCTTTGGCAACCTGTGTCACTTTTTCTATTACGTTCTCACCTCTTCAGCAATGCCAGAGATCCTTAACTTCTCTCTTCGGGTGTATTCCAATGAAGTCAAAGTTATTACTAACTTAATCTTAGGTAGGTCAGTGATTTGGTCTCCACTTGATTTACTTTGTTGTATGGGGTTCCTCTAAATGGAGATCCACAAGTGAAAACTTGGCCAAACGTGCCTCCAGAACACAACCCAAACAGGCAGAGAACCCAACACACTCAGCCTGCAGAAATATCCTTAAATTTACAGTGAACCAGTTGCATGTATTTTTCTCATGCCAAACAAAAGTCCTCAAAAATAATTTAACCTTCAGTGAAAGGAAAGTTTCTAGGTTTTGATCTGCATTTCAATACTGGTAGACATGTCATCTTGGCAAGAGTTCCATATGTACCCCCCTTCAAAGTTCTACATGTAACAAATTATTTTTTATTTTTGGCCTTAGGGTTACAGTATTTGTTAGTGTAAGGCCATAAATAAAAAATAAATTGTTTTCTGTAGAATTTTAAAGGGGGGTACATTTGGAACTCTTTCCGTTATCTTTATTGGTAGTTTCAGGATAGATGTCAGGGTCAATGTCAGAGTTACTTGTACTCATAAAAGTTCAACTTATGCTTCTTTGAATCCATTCTAGGCAGTACAAGTGATAGAAATGTTCTGCAAAGGTTTCCATTTTGACTGTTTATTTGACATTGCGGCTTGCAGTTTTCACATCGTTCTGCATGTATACATCTACACAGGTATAGTGAAATGTAGTGTAGCATGGAATCACCAAGGTGCAATTGTCAATAAACTTCAACTACAATTATCTATGATGGAAATAAATGGAAATGGATCCAAACAAATGTTGAAAGTTGGTATGAATGTATCGATCGGCCTGACTAATTATCATACACTACAAAAGTTCTGTGCCTTACATGTAAGATGCCATTTACCAAACGACAACCTCGTCCCCACTTTATCAAAATGGAGATTTGGGTTTTAAAAAAATTTTGCTTTTCTCATTACCCCGGTGAAATTTTATGGGAAATGTTTCCTTTTGATTTTACAAATAAAAACATCTCCAAATGTGCCATACCACATTTATTAACACACACACACTGGCGTATGGGCCAATTCAGTAAGCTTTCTTTGCTTCTACTACACAAAAGGCTGGACCAATTTAACTCAAAATTTGTAAATCGGATGTTTTTGGTGATATGCTTCCATGTGATGATTAGAAAACATGAAAACCAGGCCACAATCACCCACTTTAAGAAAAGAGTTCTTGCATAACATCATGAATGTTATCAAATAGTACACACTTTTAAACACAGGAATACACATCTGTGTTTGCATTTTCTACTCAAATGTCCAACTACATCGTGGTATTGCTGCACAGCCAATAGAAATCATTGTTGTCAGAATGGCAAAAGTGGCAGCCATAATTTTTCATTGGAGAATTTCACTACTCATCTTTGACATGAAACAGCTTCAACTATAATTGCAAACATCCATTTGAATAATGAAGTCCTTTGTGAAATCTGGCCCTGTTATCACTGGTTCTTCAGTCATTACTCAATTAAAATTCTGGAAAGCCTCCTAGGTTTTCATGGGTTGAGTCCTCTTAGTAGGATCCACCCAATGCAACTCAAGTGTACTTCATCATGTGGTGCATTGGGTGCAGTCATTTGTTAAGATCTGGCAAGGGTGCTGTGATCATTATGTAATATGGGTACAAAACGTCCGTTGTAGGCTGTCAGCCCCAGGTAACTATGTACTTCTTTCTTCGGTTGAGGATAGCTGGCAAGTGAGTTCAGTTTGTTAAACTCTGGTCTTTTCCACATCCTACTTTGTGAGTCAAGTAGGTGATCCTGTATACATGGAGCAGTCTTCAAGGATAGCATCACTCAACCTCTGAAATGTCTCTTCCGTTTTTCATGCCAAAGGGCGTGACCTTGTACTGACAGAGTCCAAGGGTGTAAAAGGCTGATTTTTCTTCACCAAGGGAAAATTGGTAATATCATCTTGTCAGATTTTTGATTAAAATATAACAAGCATTACCAAGGTCATCAAGAATGTCATCCACCCGAGAGGTTGGATAGGGGTTCAAACACTGTCACCTGAGTTAAGCGACAGAAATCTCTGCACATATGAGTGCTCTGATCTCTTTGTGGAACAACAGCTTTCAGTGAAGCATGAGGGCTTCTAGATCTTTCTATATAATAAGTCCGATACTCAAGAGTTTGTCCAGTTCTTTAAAACTTTATTTCTTAGCATGCGGTGGTCTGTATGGTTTGTTGGAATGGTGTATTATTTGCTACTTTACAGTGTGTTGTATCATGCTATAATCAGGGACAGAATAAGGCGACCAATTGCGCGTCTGACGTAATTTGACGGTGCAGAACAAAATGTCGGCCGTGAAGAATAATCTGTGAACATTTAAAGCTTATTGAAACAGAAAGTTTACTTAAGTGAATTATTGCGCCCGTGCGTCGAAAACCCGACTTAAATAGGTTATGTTTTGACATTTTAAATCATATTTTGTTCGAACATGCCCCGCCCATACTACACATTCAAACCAATCACAGTTGGCGCCGCGCTGATTGACAAACCTTGACATACGCGCAATTGGTCGGCTAATTCTGTCCCTGACTATAGTGTTACCAGGTAGATCAGAAAATGTGCACTTTTAGTGTTTCTTAAAAAGATCGAGGCCCTCATGATGCTTGCTGTCATTTTGGTCAGTTGAGATATTGAAATCTTTGTAAGTCAGCGGTTGCTTCAAGACCGAAGAATGTACCTCTGCTTCATCACTATTGTACTGGGCCTTGTATTATTCTTTTTCACGGAACCTCAACACACGTACATTCAGCAGCTGTCTTGACTGAACATAGAGTAAGAAGATTGATATGGCATATCTACTTCCTTTTATGCTTGCCCATGTTGAGTCTGTTAAGTGGTGGGTAACCACCTGGTCCAAGGTCTTGTTGCCAGTGGATGGAAATAGAACCAGAGATAAGTTTTCCTTTGAAAATGTTCTCTTTTTAGCAGAACACCCAACAAAGGGCTTCTGCAATACCAACTTCAAGGTCGCTGATGTACTAATCACATTCCACATGAATGGATGCCATATACTCTGTCCAGCCCGAAGTATGAAGTAACAACGCGGGCGTATACATTGTGCCGCCTTTCAGCGCGCGCACACTCAAAGCACAAGCTCACTGCAGCTGAAAGGCGGTACTGGGTACACAGGCGCGTCGCCACTTCATACTTCAGGTCAGACAAACCTTTAATCTCAATTGTTTTGCTGATGTAGTCTTGTTCTTTCACAAATCTTTGATGCACTATGGTCTGTTGGTAAGAAGTGTCATTTAAGGGTAGTGTCAACCCTAGTGCTTTTGTTTTTACACGAATTTCTGATTTTTGCACCATATTAAACATCAACCTGTGTTCCATCGTTACAAACAAAGGTTATCCAATGCAGACAATCCTGAGTTGTATTGTTTGCCGATTTAAAACAGCTATTTGACCGCCGAAAGTCACAAAAACCACATGGTCTTAATGGCGGGAATTTAAGCACATTTCACACCGTCAGGCGCAAGGCGCAGCAACGCGTCGCGTGGTGATTTTTTGCTGCGTAATGAAGCGTGCGCGTGTTTTAATGTACTTTTGCGCGAACGCATCTTGGAAAAACGAAAAATAATATTTGAAAATGTAAACAAAGCGCTAATTTAGACCAGATGAAATTTCAATTTCTTTTGATTTCTGGAGTTGAAGACAAAAGAAAAGGTTTGATTCAATACTGCATAAAGATGTATTTTCATCACTTGCACAACATACTCAATTTTGAAGTTAAAAGGTAAAGTTATTTGAGAAAGAGACAGCTTGAAATGGCGTGAAAAGTCACTTTTTTTAACTAAAACAACGATTTTCTCAATGTTCATTTTCGTGCAAAAATTCGCAAATTTTTCATACAAGATAACTCCAAAAATACCGAAGTAACAGGTAAGGTTTTCAACTTATACTATCGCAATCGGACCTCTCTAAGGGTCGGTTTTTCCTTTCGTTTCTCAATTTTTCATTTTTCGATTTCTAACTATAAAGATATTCTCCAATCTATCTCCAAATTTTGGAAAAGAAAGGTAAAAATTCCCTGTTTTTTTGTACAATTTTCCTTAATATTTCGAAAAGTACGCTCTATTTTTAAAAAATGAAAAAAACGTCCCGAGACAAATTGTCTTGTTTCTTAAAATCAATAAGACATCATGATAATCAATTATTTTTGTTATGCTGGTCTGAAAATTTTTTGGGCAAAATCATGTCTTTTTGTCCTTTTTTTCAAAATGGAAAGTTTTACCTTAATCTGATCATCAATCGGTTCCAATCGTCCAATTTTCTTTGTAGAAATGTATCTTTTACATAAAATACTCAACAAATATTGAAAGTTTTTACAGCCAAAATAGATACTCGGAACTCCAAGGTTGACACAACCCTTAAGAAATGGCCTTTTTTCCCCATACCATCCTTCTCTACATGATATGATGCTGGACTGCCAGGGCTTTCACAACAGACCAGTTGTTTTGGACTGTATGAAAATTTTCTCTCTTGCTTGATACATATTTGTTGTTTCCTCTTTTTTGATGTAATTGTTGTGGCAAACTTCCCCCTTTCTACCTCCATTTTTCTTTCGAAGCCTTTGACGTCGGGCCTTTGCTCAGATGTAAAAGCTTAGCAAATTCGGCATCAGTGCCATCCGGTTCATCAACGTTAGCAGTGGTACTCATCATTGGTTGACAAGAATATGTTGATATGGTTATTCAGCAAAGACCTAATATCTGTAAAACTAAGACCAAAGAACTATTAAAACTAAGACCTTATAAAATAGACCCGACCTGTAAAATGAAGACCTATAAAACAGAAAGTCAAGTAAAGTTGTTTGAAGTGTTTCTGATTTTGTAAATAATTATTGCCAGATTAACCATAATATTAATGGCGTTCCATGAATATGCAAATTGAGATCATGGTGCTTATGTTGAAAAAAAACACCTGCTCTTTTGGCTTTGAAATAAGCGCACTTTTCAGCACAAAATTCTGCCATGGATACGTCTTTCATGCTTTGGTACAATAACATCAATTGGTAGATACTCTCTACTCTTTATGATTGCAAAATCATACCAGTAGAAAGGTGGAAACCTTTGATAACTGAAAATCTCATTCATCATCTGGAAGTTCATTCGTGGCTGCTATTGGCAGTTGTACCAAGAGAGTTGAGAAAGTAGCATGTCAGGTTTGCCACAAGCCACATGGCTAGCTCACAACAGCAGAAGGGAGCTATGTAGAGGCTCTACCAGAGCCATTGGGTATCATTA
>JAMKCH010063574.1:0-22169 GCA_023653785.1 Ophioderma brevispina
TTTAAAAATTTGACTCCTGTACAAACTTTGTCTTGGCCCCTCTCCTTAAGGCACCATTTGCTGCACTTATAAGAATCACATTTCATGGGTCCCTATATTTAATCATTCAAACCTTTGGTACTTGAGATCTGTTACAAATGTCCGCTAGCTCCTGGGTTATATGTGTACAGTGGCGCATCTAGGGGGCCCCAGTGCCCCCCAGGGGTTCATGTCAAAACATGCTAAATCAGCCTATTTTTGGCTATTAGAGGTCCTTCCGCACTCCGGGGCCCCTCAAAAAGCCAGGCCTAGATACGCCGGTGGTGTATATAATTCATTTTCTGTACAAGCTGTTTTGTTTGTGTAAATTTTAAATAAGTAATAAAGTTACTTTGGAATTTGTTTTACTCTAATTCTGTGCGCTTTTATTTCCTTAGGTCATCTTTTCACTATAAACATGTGGGCCTGGATCTATAGGGCTGTCTACTCATCCGGGTCGCTTGCCATTGCTTAGCCTTTATCAGTGGCCCTCATTCCACAGTATCACTTAGCGATGCATAACACTGTGCATACTTTTTAGCACCTCTAAATCTCAGTTTCATTGGAGGTGGAAACATACTTGGATTCGAGGCTGTTTGGCAGCCTTTATGACCATTTCATTGGGTTGTTTTTGGCATGTAAGTGAAACGAGAAGGCATTCCAAAATGCGCATTTCCTAACCAGCGGCTACCATTCAAGGCTCCTGCTATCACTTCAGGTCAACTTATACGCACATTTTGTGCCAGTTTACATGGTGGCTATGGGAATTGTTTTTACCGCAAAGTGGCCGCCATATGACTTGTGACGTCAGCGCAGACAGCCCTATGTCCGAGTCCACATAGAAGTGGGCTTGATTCACATTGATTTTATGTTCTCAGTACCGTGATATACCATGTGTCCCAAAAAAACGCAACACTTGGTGGCAGGCACCATAAGTTTTGAACAAAAGCATGTGACTACTTATTCTTTGTTGTAAGGTAAGATGGGACTGTTAGCTAATATCCCTGAAAAGTTCATAACGGTAAAGTCAATATTTTTAAGATATGACCCCAGAATTCAAGTAACCTGCAGGACCCATTTAACCAAATTGAGGCTCTATTAACTACAAATACGGCACTGTATGTTTTGCGCCCAGACCCACCAATATGAATCTCTAAGTCCAACCACCATTTTCCCCTTTTTTAAAAAGACAGTGCTGCAACAAATATTAACATATGAATGTTTTCCATTGGTAATAACAGCTAAAAACATACATTTTAACACACTTAAAAGATCGAAAATGTGTGGTCAACAAACTATTCGTATTGTCCAAATAAGACTGCATTGGATTAGAGCTAATCATTCATCATCATTTTGTGAAGGCACATAAAGAGTTATCTTAACCCAAAATTTAATGGAGAGAATGAATATACTGATGTTGTTATTGAGTTTTGTGTTGAAAACATAGGTTTTACTTTCATAAAGTTGAGAATGTAACATTATTTTCAGTAACAATTAGCAAGTTGCAGACCAACGCATTTATCATTTTATGTAATGTAGAGTTTGTCTATTAGTAGAGGCGTAATATGACACATGCCCTATACAACCTTGAAAAAATCTAATAAAAGGACTCTTTGTATATTCTGGTAGGCCTACATATGAATAATTACCAAAACATTTGTCCCGTCTTCTAGTTGCTGCGTTGGTCAGACATTCAAGGTCAAAGGTCAATGACCTTTATACGCCCTATGATGGGTTATAACTGCTCATCCAATTGGCCTAGGAGCAAAAAGATGATGTCTACACCCGTGTTTTGGGGGTCATTAAAGTGACAGGAGGAGATTTTTTTAGGTTTTTTAGGATACAAATTTCTCTCAAATTGCACAGGATCGATTGTAGAGCACCTACCAAGAACGTTCCGAAGGTTTATTGGACAAACAAGTACAAAAGAAAACAGCATAGCTTCTTTTGAACTTGCTTGACTATCGTAATTGTCCCCATAGAACACAGTGCTTTGACTTTCTGTCGTGCACGACAGAAAGTACTAAATCATCATCTTATTACATAAAGACGGCGTATTCGGCTTATTCACTTCAGGTGTGATCTAATACATTGGAAAGCATTCCAAATATGCAAAAAACCCGGGTTCGAAAAAAATTGGGGGCGCTTCTTTCTGTAAATCTCCTCATGTCTCTTTAAACACAATAAAAACAGTCTTGAGGCTTACAAATGAAGTCACCATTATCTTTCAGCATAGAAAGCACTTTTAATCAAAATTTTTCCACATTTTCTCAACATAAATTAGCCAATTCGTCAGTCTGTACAAGTATATATCAAAATAAACCAAAACATTGACCATAATGAAAACAGCCAAAATACTACTTTAAAGTGGATATCGATGATAACTAATTAACCATTCTTGGACAAATATTTCATTTGGACCACATCAGAAGCCTTACTACCACTGTTGAAAATAAGCCAACTCCTGAAACTGCATCACAGGGCGCAGTGATTTGCCCTTGCTCCACCAAATATTTTTCTCACAAAAAATAAAAACAAAACCTTCAAACAACCTTCTTGATGGTGGAGAATAACCAATTGAGGGAGGACCATTATAGTAGAGGCTTAATGTGACACACGTCCTATGTAACCTTGAACAAATTCTAATAAAAGGACTTTTAAGTATATTCTGAGGCCTATATATGAATAATTAAGGAAAAATTTGTCCGGCCTTCTAGTTGCTGTGTTGATCAGATATTCAAGGTCAATGACCTTTATAAGGCATGTGATGGATCATAACTGCTCAGCCAATTGGCCTAGAAGCAAAAAGGTGGTGTCTATACCCATGTTTTTCTTGTCAATAAAAACAATAAACATATTTTTAGGCTTACAAATGCAGCCATCATTGCTTTTCAGCATAGAAAGCACTTTTAATCCAAATTTTTACAAGTTTTTTCTCGACGTAAATTAGCCAATTCGGCAGTCTGTACAAATATTAAACAACAATATTTGACCTTAATATATATAATAATGAAAGCAGCTACAATATTATTGTCAAATCAGTGAATGTTGTTGGACAGATCCTTGAACTGATGAGTCCTGTGTGATTTAATAGTGTGGTACTAGTGATAGAACTTTTTGCATAAATATTTCATTTGGGTACTATTAACAACCCCATTACCACTGCTAAATGAGCCAACTCCCGAAAGAGTCAGGACATGGCACGCACCAAATATCACGGACCACATCAAGCGGCGCTGTGATTCGCCCTTCCGCAAAATGTTTCTCTCACAAAAAAAAAATCTTCAACGACATTCTTGTAGGTGGATAATAACAAATTGCGTGAGCGCCATAAGGTCATGGAAGGTAGGTATCATACTCAAGTATATCGGCCTCTCACTCCTGAGATGGGAATACACTTTACTAGACTAGTACTAGCTTCCTTCTACAACCTTACTTTTGCACAGAATGCCACTGCATGGCTTAATCGGTGGCAGAAGAAGGTCGCAGAAGGTAGCCAATGCAACCCCTGTCAACGCCCCACCCATAGTCGCCTAATGCTCCTGGATCAAGATGCTACCAGGTCGATCAGTCAAGAACGATTGGAGGGCGACACCCCTCTCTGCTTGACTAACACATGCATCAAATTGACTTGTTGGAAGGTGGAAGTACAACTCCAACCGACATTGTCTAAAATGTCTGGGATGAAGGCCTCTTTATAGAAGGCCCAGGAGGAAGCGTGAGCTCGAACATCATATACCCTAATCAAGAAGCCAGTCAACCAATCATGGTGTTTTTGTGTGCATTTCAGATGACTGAGGAAATCCAACTGACTCAATGTGTCCCTTGCTGGAGGCTTCTCTGAGCTGTCTACAACCCCGATCTGCAACTATGGTGAGACGTGGCAGAAACACCGGTTTCGGGGTAAAACAAAGAGTCTGATTCTTGGCCAAAAAGCCTGCATGTGGAAGAATAGAGACCTCCTTGCGCTCAAAGCGGTGGAGGGCCTTGTCCGTAGGCATGATATATATATCCGAACCCATATATGGTCACAAGCCACAGCCACAAGCCACAACCACTAGGAAGTTCCAGAAGACCTAAGCTTTCGGTTGGGTTTTTAAAGTGTTTAAAAACTCTTCTAACACCAAGATTTGCAAGACCAATGGCAAATCCCACTCCGGAACAAGGCTACAAACTGCGGACGATCCGTAAACATACCCTTCACCAGATTGGACAAGAGACTGAAAGAAACCGCCATGCCATCACCGAGCCCTTTTTACAGGTCTGGCCTGTGGCTGTTCGGTAAAAAAGAAACCTCGGACAGTCAGGACACTAAGTTAAACCCACTCCTGAAAGACTTCTTTGAGGAAATTGCCAACCTGGTCTACGGTCTCAGAAATTGCATGGATCGAACTCTCTACGGCACACCATGCATGGTAATCCTATGATGCTCTAGTGAATTTGCCTGAACAGTGAGCATGGCAGCTTGTTCAGAAAGTCCCACCTCAGTGTACAGTCTACAGAAATGCACCAGACAGGTTCGGAGCATGGGTGGTGCACTCTGGGACGAACGTGTCGACTGGAGGGCCTCTGACCAGGTCCCCTCCCTTTGGAAGACGGATCTGTTCCATAACAAGCAGATCTAGCGGCCTGGGAAACCACAGCTGCCGTGGCCATAATGGGCTACCAGCAGGACCAGGCAGTCTCGAGACAGAGCCACTTGAGGACCTTTGGGATCATGGCAACCTGGAGAAGCTATGATCAAGTATAGGCTATCAATCCTGACCGGTCCGCTGCCATGGTGTCCCGTTTGACCGCCCGGTGATCCGGGTTCCAAGAGTAGGCCCCTAACATGCCACAATCTGACCATTCATGACTGAGGCGAACAGATCCACATGTGGACGGTCCACCATCTAGAAGATTGTGCGGCACACTGCAAAGTAGAGCTGCCACTCCACCGACGGCCCTCTGACTTATGGCTGTGTCTGGGATTAGGGTCACTCCTGGGAGACTGTCCGCAAACTATTGTCCACTCCCGAAACACGGGAGGCGATCATCGTGATGTCTCAATCTCGACACCACCTGAATAGCTGAAGAATCTCCCTGCATAGGCTGGGACTGATTACACCCCCTTCCTTGTTTATATGTCACCACCTTCATATTGTTGCAGCGGACAGCACTATTACCTTCCCCCTGACCACAGGGAGCCAGTGCCACAATGCCAGAAAGACGGCGAACAGCCACAGAGGCTGGTCAGCAGCCTGTCCCCGAAGAGATAGGAGGTGAGCCCCCCCAACTTAAACGCATCCGTCGTCAGGGTGTTTAAATGCATCCATTGTCAGGATGTTTGATAGGTCACAGGTAGGCTGAATAGGACTCCTTGCCTCATATGAGTGGCAAAGTCCACCATTGAAGGTCTGAGGTAACCTTAGTCTTCCTGAGGGAGGAAGGTGGGGTGTTTGCCACTGCCAACAAGTTTTTCATCCGGCCAGCTAAAACACATAAATTTGAAACCTAATGGCTGCATCTAATCTTAGGACCATCATTTGCTTTCATTTTAGCGCAAAATAATCTGTCACGCCACCTTACCTTTGGTAGTGGTAGACAAGACTCAGTTTTGGAGGAAGGGGATGGTTGCCACCTTATTTTGTTCTTTTTCACTTCTGTCAAAAATATATGCTTTATGCACTTAATACTTCCTGTTCATAATCACCCCAAAAACCTAGCAAAATCACACATTCCTGTATTTTTAACTCAAAATAGATAATTGGCTTATTTTTAGCAACAATCGAAGAAAGTTTCCCATGATTATTACTTCATTAAAACATTACTATGACGTCAATTGGAGGACTATTGGAATGTTTTTGATATCAACGGAAAGAGGAGACTTATACCAATCCACCTGTACCAAAATCAAAAGGGTCAGATGCTTTGTAACTATGAAATCCAAGGAGGTCTTAACCAACACCTTTAAAATGGTTGAGAGGGGCGAAGTATAAAGTACAATTTCATGCAGATAGTGCATACTATTTTGAAAATCAAGGAAGGGTGCATTTGATCGTTTTTTCTGTATGCTAATTGTGTTTGTTGACCCCAAAAACCTTGGTATAGACACCTCATTTGTGCTTTTAGACCAAATGGTTGACGAGTTATGATCCGTGATATGCATGATAAAGGTCATTGACCTTTGACCTTGAATATCTGACCAACGCAGCTGCCAGAAGGCCGGACAATTTTTTTCATAATAATTCACATATAGCCCTATGAGAATATACAAAAACTCCTTTTATTAGAATTTTTTCAAGTTTGAATCGCATATGGCCTCTACTATATGACTTAGTCATAGTTTAATATCTTCTTGAAATATATTTTATCACCAATAAATTAATGTTTTATTATTATCAGTTAAATAATAATTATGTAAATGCAGTCATTTGACCCAGTAGAAGTTGTTCTGCAAGAAATTTGGGTAAGTAAATGTTGATTGCAATCAATACTGTATTTGCCATTCTTTTCTTCATTGCCAGTCTTGTGGTTAATCAGCTCCTCATTTTTGTAAAATGGGTTCTGTGGGTTACTTGACTATTGGGGTCATATCTTAAAAACTATTGACTCTACCTTTATGAACCTTTCAGGAATATTAGCTAACAGTCCCATCTTACCTTACAACAAAGAATAAGTAGTCACATGCTTTGGTTCAAAACTTATGGCGCCTGCAACAAAGTGTTGCGTTTTTTTTGGGACACACGGTAGTCATCCCACCCATGCCAAACGCCGATGTAGTATTGGGCCCATACCCAGATGTTTTTCTTTGTATTTCCCTGGCAAATTATGATATATTTCTTGCATTTTAAAATACACCATTCCGTCCAAAAGAAATTGATCTGCTATGTTCCTCTCATGCTCATTTAGAATTGTGTAATTTTTGCTTTTTCTCGACGTAATTTAATAGACAAAAATATTGTTATATTGCACTCCTCTTGAAAACAAATGGTTCAATCCACGGAATAACCTCTTCGGACTTATGTCAATTCGAACTTCGGTAGAGGTACCGAATATGGGATAGCTTTAATCTTGGATTTTATTTACTAAAATAATTCCATGCTTTAATCATGGAGTTATTATTTAATCCAATAATCTTGTCTGATATTTTCTTGGATTTATTCAGTTCCTCATTTGTCTAGCTAATCCTCAACATATCCAAGCTGATCAATCTCACAAATATTTTAATCCATTTTCACCCAGCTTTTTGATGGATCATCCGGGTTTATCTCAGCTGTTTGTATCCCAGCTTTTCAGGGCAATCTTGCCTTAATTTATTATGAACTATCAGGGATGACCCATGATTCTTATGGTATCATCTGAAATCCGATTTTATTTTCCTTTTTTTGAACAGTAGTTAACAAATTTAATAAAAAATAAAATAAATAATTTCGACATATAGGGGTGCATGTCATTTTGCTTATTTCCTTTATTCACATAAATTATAAAAAATCTCAGCAGACAGATTTAGAGGGTATTCCTTTAGGGTGCTTGCATTTTTGCGAGGTTCAGTTGTTTATACACTTGGGTAAACAATAAAATGCCCAAAAGGCATACTCTTTCAACACCCGATATTACTGAGTGCTTTTGAGTGGAGGATCAAATGTTTTATTGCAGGAACTGATGTATTTGCATAACAACAGAGTGCAATTCCTTGATGTGTAACCTGAGATGAATATATTAACTGTGTGGAATATATTCATAGAGTAGTAACCAGTACTTGTATACGTCTTGGATATTCATCCCAGGGTCAACTCACTCTCAAGCTGTACCATATTCAGTTGTGTGCTTACATCGGGAAGGTACAGGAATAAAATTTCTTCTTGAGTCAGCTTTATCTTAACCCAATTAAGGGAGGATTTATTTTAAGCTTGATTTAAGAGGTTTTAGACCATCAGTGACAAGAGCACTGAATTCTAAGGGAGCCCTGGATTACACAATGAACGGTATTACATAAATATATAAACATTGGTGGCAAAATACATCTCAAACTGAACGTTACAGCTTCAGTTGTGTGCATACATGTGGAAGCTAAGAATAAATTTATTGGTCACTTATCTTGAAACCAATTTAAAGGAAATTTGTCATGATTCTGAATCTTTGGAAAATTTGGTTCTATGGTGGAAAAGCTTAGTAACGTTAAGATTACATTAAATCAAAATAAGTGTGAAAATTGTCCACATTGATTGGTATTTGCCCTTTTAATTTTCCGCCCAAAGCTTACTCGAAAACGATTCCGACAAATCCAAAACGCAGGCAAATGGTGACAAAGTGATGACCATCCAATTATTTTACGTGTTGTGACAATCATATGCAGTGTTGCCATTGCTAGCTATAACTGCGATCGATGTTGTGTAGATCAATACTAATTAAAAACACCCGAAATGAAACCAAAAATATGTCATTTAAATAAGTTATTAAAAAAAATTTTATTATTACTTCTTAATCCATAAATCACAGGGTCAGCAAGAACAATTCGAGTCAACACGATGTTTTGGTCATCACTTGAAGTCAGAGGGAGCGCAAAATTGGGCGCTTTGATCAATGAAGCCGTGGGAAAAAATCCGACCGTTGTTTTCTGGTATGTCAAAAAAGCAAAATAAAATGCCTCTATTTTGTTAATTTACATTCAAATTGTATTATTTTTTTCGGAATTGGTTGATGTACGGTAATATATTTATGAATGTAATCAAAATAGCTTGACAAACAATCTGGAACTATTTCCTTAGGGAATGTTTTATTTATCAAATGCTAGTATTTGTGATACGCACCTGTTCACTATAACGTTACAATCAATTAAATGTCTTATATGTGTAGGGCATCAGGATATTACGGTTGTCCCAACGCATGGCCTTGGGAAATCCTTGGCCAATCTTTTGACCTGATATTTTTTTGCGGGGTGTTGGGCCTGCAAGTAGAGTGGTATCTCTAAATTTTATTTTTTTTTTAAATTATGCAAAAATAATTTTCAGAATTAGCATGAAACAGGTTCATATGTTTTACCTCTGTAATGGCACAGGTTTATATAGAGCAAGTGTGATAAACAGTAAAAAGAAAAAGAAACCGAAAATCATGCAATTTGGCGGCTGAATCTTAACCATTTGACGTTCCGGCAAGCAGCAATAGTAACTTAACAAACTTTAAGGACAAATAATGGAAGGCAGTGCCCAATGCTCTTCTTTTATGCATGACAATTCTCCTCTGAAATGTAACAAATTAATCCCATTTCCTGAAAACTCCAAAATTGTGGAACTAACGGGAAGGCCAAATTTTAGCGTAGCACTACGGGTTGAAGACCAGGGAAAAACCGATCGAGGGTTGACAAACAGAAAGACGTACTCAACTGAAAAAGAAATAATAAAGAATTTCTTTAATTCTGCTGTAAGATTAAAAATTGTTCTTTGTTTATATAATGTTTGCTTACAGTACCATAATGAGTTTATTGAGATGGTTACATCTATTGATAATGACCATAGATTTGGACTTAGTAGAAAATTTAAAATCACAATTCAAAAACAGTATTAAAGAGAATTAAAGAAATTCGTTAATATTTAGTTTAAGTTGAGTTACTTCCTTCTGTTTGTCAACCCCGTCGAATTTTCTTACCCGATTTAGGGTACAAAACTTCTATAAAATAAATTGGGTACTTAAAAAATTGGGTTTTGGATCGCAGTTGTACCTTATCATTAACACTTTGATCTTCAATTTTTTTTTTAATTAAAATTTTCCGGAAATTGATTTATGCCCAAAAATCCATAAATTTCCGGAAAGTAATCTCTGCTCTATAGGGTTTAGTGATTTTTTAACTTTTAATTCCGGGGTGGGTTTCGGTCAAGTGGGTTATACACTTCAACAAACAAGGTGGTCAAAAATGCGTACGTTCCAATTTTATCCCATGATGTGTAATAGAATGTTTTGTTTGAACTGACAAATTTCAGGGGTGGGGAGTAGGAATTTTTTTGGATTGTTGATTATAGATAGCTATGCGCCTACTTTTATGGCTCCCCTTGACAATGATACGTCAGAATATAAATTGTATAATTGTTGTACTGTAATATGATAATGTTGCGACTGTAATAGGTAATGTGGTTACAAATTAAATTGTGTCAATTTCTTCAACATCCATGCAGGCGCACGCGACGCCCACAATACGACACATGACCAACACGAAGCGTTGCAGCACACAGACCAACACATACAACCCAACCATATACATGCACCATGCATACACATATTTGCTAAATCAATTATTTGAAGTGAATTTAATCCATTGAACTTAAGGCCGACTCAGAGATTTCTGAGGAGGGCGCACTCATTTCAAAAAAATCGTGGGTTTGCAGGTACATATGCCTTGTAATATACTAAACACGTTTGAAATTTGTAAGCTTAAATTCGACTGCTCAATAGAAAACACAACTTGTTATAAAATTCGATACGAATTTTGGTTATACACCAGTATCCGATGGGACGTAAAGACTACACATAATGTTTACTGCATCAAACGAAAATTAAGATTCTATCAAATTCGGAATGGAATTGTGCATTTTACTTACGATCTTTAGTCTAGTGATCTACTTTTCATATTACACAAAAAATCATAATATTCGAACTCTTGAAGTCAGGATTTAAAGACACAATCAGTGATTTCCCCAAAAGAGTGAAAATATTGGAACTTTGCAGGAATAGTGTGAACAGCTGAAGGCATTCTCACAAAGTACTTTTCCAACTGAAGAATTAAGACGAATTAAGAAAAGAAAGAAAGAAATACGGACAGTGTTTCAAAGTTAGAATCTCCAGTCATTTGTTTTGTAGTATAAGTGTCCGTCCGACATAGTAGAGTAGAGGCCTATGCATCAACCTTGAAAAAATCTAAAAAAGGTCGTGTTTGTATATTCCCTCGTAGGCTATTGGAATTATTATGAAAAAAACATTATTTGTCCGGGCCCTTCTGGCAGCTGCGTTGGTTAGATATCAAAGGTCAAAGGCAATGAACCTTTATTGAATATCACGGATTATTAATCCTCAACCCATATTGGTCTAAAAAGCACAAAAGAGGGTGTGACTATACAAGCGGATTTTTGGGGGGTGTCAACAAACACAATTAGCATATAGAACAAGAATTTATATCTTAATTTAATGTAATGTTTTGTCACAGCATCAATATATTTAATATTAATAAATAAATATTATATATCTCAGGGGGAAACGGATGCACCATTTCCTGACTTTTCAAAAAGTATGCCACTATCGGCACGTGAAATGGTACTTTAAACTTCGTCCCACTCAACCATATTAAAGTGTTGGTTAAGACCTTCTCGGATTTCTTAGTTACAAAGCCCTCGTCTGACCTTGATTTTGGGACAGGTGGATGGTATAGTGGCTTTTTTAATTTATATCAAAAACATTTCAATGTCCTCATTTGAATCATAGTAATGTTTTCATGATGTAATAATTTCACGGGAAACTTGATTTTCTCCGATGGTGATTAAAACTTAGCCAATTTCTATTTTGAGTTAAAAATACAAGAATGGTGGATTTTTTGCGAGGTTTTGGGGGCGATTAGGAAAGGAAAATCAAGTTTGTAACATACACAGGAGTTATCTTATGCATAACATATATATTTTTGATAGAAGAGTGTAAAAGAAAAATATTATAACGTGGGCAACCATCCTTACTACAAAACTTGAGTAGGTCTACCACTACCATAGGTAAGGTGGCGTGACAGATTATTTGCGCTAAAAGGAAAAGAAGAAATGATTGTCCCATAGATTAGATGCAGAATAGGTTACAAAATTGTTTGCTGTTTTAGCTGGCCGGAATAAAAAAAGGGTTGGCAGTGGTAACACCCCACTTCCTCTCCCAGGAAGACGAAGGTTACCTCAGCCATTCAATGGCGGAACATTTGCCATCATATGCAGGCCAAGGGTCCATTCAGCCTACCTGTAACCTATCAAACACCATAACAATGGATCTGTGTTTAAGTTGGGGTGGTGGGGGTCCACCTCTTCGGGGTCGGGGAAGGCCGGGCCCAGCTCCGGGCTCCGTCCACACATAAACGTCACTAGAGTTGTTCGCCGTCTTTCTGCTTTCTGGCACGTGGATCCCTCTGTGGTCAGGGTGAAGTTGGAAGGTTAAATGTGTACGCTTTATAAACAAGGAAGGGGTTGTAATCAGTCCCAGCCTATGCAGGGAGAGTCTTCGGCTATTCGGGGGTGGGTTCGCCGAGATTGGGAGATCGGGCGATCGCCTTCCCTGTTTCCGGAGTGGACAAGGTTTGCGGACATCACCAGAGCCGGTCCATAATCCCAAGACACAGGGCCAAAAGTCAGAGGGCCGGTGGTCGGAGTGGCCAGCTCTATTTCGTATGCCGCACAATTTCTAGATGGTGGAACCGGTCAAAACGGTGGGATCTGTTCGCCTCAGTCTGACGCGTCAGATTGCTGGCATTTTTCGGGGCCATTACTCTTGGAATCCGGATCCCCGGGCAGTCAAACGGTACGCCTGGCAGCGGACCGGTCAGGATTGATAGCCTTATACTTGATCATACTTCTCCAAGTGCCATGATCCCCAAAAGTCCTCAGAGTGGATCAGTATTGAGACTGCCCTGGTCTGCTGGGAGCCCATTGGCCACGGCAGATGTGGTTCCAGGCCGCTAAATCTGCTTGTAAGGAACAGGACCCATCTTCCAAAGTCCCAGAGTGCACCACACATGCTCCCGAACATGAATGATGCCTTCTACAGGAGTTACCTGAGGTTGGGACTTTCTGACAGGTTTATGCCATGCTCAATGTTCAGGCAGGCAAATCACTAGAGATGGATAGGATTAATCATGCATGGTGTCCGGTTGAGAGTTCATCCATGCATTTCTGAGACCGTAGAGACCAGGTTGCAATTCCCTCAAGAGAAGTCTTTCAGGAGTGAGTTTAACTTAGTCCCCTGACTGTCCGAGGTTTCCTTTTTACCGAAAAGCCACCAGGTCAGACCGTAAAGGGATCGGTTTGGGGATGGCATGGACGGTTTATTTCCGCCCCCTCTTGTCCAATATGCCGAGGGTATGTTTTAAGGATCATCCCTCGGTTCGTTGGCCTGTCCGGGTGGGATTGCCACTTGGCTCATGCATTCTTGGTGTCGGAAACAGTTAAACCAACCCGAAAGCATAGATCTTCTGGAACCTTCCCTAGTGGCTGCGCTTTGTGAACAAGTAGGTCTTTTCCTGCAACCATGCAGGGCTTTTACCCCGAAACTGGTGTGCGTTCTGCCACGTCTCACTGGTAGTTGCAGAAAGCTCAGAAAAGACTGCAGCAAGGGCCACCTTGAGATAGCTGGATTTCCTCAGTTCCATACTGAAATGCACAAAAAACACCATGATTGGTGGACTGGCTTCTCGGTTAAGACATATTGATGTTCGAGCTCACGCTGCCTCCTGGGCATTCTATATATAAAGAGGCCTTCATCCCAGACATTTTGGACATGTCGATTGGAGAGTTCTTACTTCAACCATTCCAACAGTCTTTTGAGGAATGTGTAGTCAGGAGGGCGGGGGGGGGGGTGTCGCCGTCCAATCCCTCTTGGCTGATCGACATAGCATCTTCCACCCAGGGGAGAATGAGACGACTATGGGTGGGGGAATTGACAGGGGTTGGGTTGGGTTGGTGTTGAATACCTTCTGCAACCTTCTTCCGCCAACGATTAAGCCATGCAGTGGTATTCTGTGCAAAAGAAGGTTTTGTGAGAAGAGCTAGCACTAGTACAGTTATTTCACCAATCAGGAGGTGGAGAGGGCGATCACTTGATATGATTCCTACCTCAAGACCGCGATGGGATCACGCATTTGTTATTCTCCACCTTATAAGAGAAGCTCGTTGGAAGGTTTTGTCTTATTTTTTTTTTTTTTTTGTGATGAGAAAATTTTGCAGAAAGGCAAATTCCAGCGCCGCTGATGTTGGGTCGTGATATTTGGTGAGTGCCATGTCACTGACTATTTCGGGAGTTGGGCTCATTTTAGTAGTGTATATTGGGGGGTTTTTAATAGGTAACCAAATAAAACTATTTATGCAAAAAAAAAAAAAGGTCTTCTATCACTAGTATAAACCACACTAATAAAAAATCACCCACTGGACTCATCAGTTTGAGGATCTGGTCCAAGAACAATATTTCACTGCGTTGACAAATATTGTATATAGCTGTGTTCAGTATTATTATTATTTAAGGTATAATGATCCTGTACTAATAATATTGTTGTTTAATATTTGTTACAGTACATGAAATTGCTAAATTTCGTTGGGAAAAAACTTGTTCAAAATCGGATTAAAAGGCTGTATCTGCTAAAAGCAACGATGGCTGCATTTGTAAGCCTAAAAAAATGTTTATTGTCTGTATTGACTCAAAAACATGGGTTATAGACACCACCTTTGCTTCTGGCCAATTGGCTGAGCAGTTTTGACCCATCACATGCCTTACAAAGGTCATTGATCATTTAACTTGGAATATTGACCATCGCAGCAACTAGAAGGCCAGACAATTCGTTCAATAATTATTCATATAGGCCTTACCAGGGGAATAGTACAAGGAAGTCCTTTATTAGAATTGGTTCAAGGTTAATGGGTCACATTAAGCCTCTACTACCGCGGTGTCCAAAAAAAGTGGTGCAAGCAGATAAACTCCAGATTCTGAAAAAACGCTGAACTGTGAATTTATTTTATGGCAGGATCTTAATTATATATTTGTATAAACTGTGTAAATCCCATGACAATCCGACCACGCAAAAACCAGAGATTATAAACGATTATTAAAGGCACTATGTTTTTCACCCATTCCAATGGGATTTACACAGTTAGTGGTTATCGGACAATCATCAGATGAGTAGTGGCTTAAAACGTGTGATTAAAAAATGATAACTCAGAACCTGAAGGTGAATGCTTATAAATATTCAGTTGCTGTATTGAACCAAATATCTTACCTAATATCTAATAATAACTTTTAAGCTGACATACTCAGTTTAAAGGGGTTACCTTGTTGAAATATTTATTGTCGGGAGTAATGCAGGTACATTGAACAGATTTTAAGAAAGCATGGATGTTTATGAAATTTTGGATTCAAGTAAATGTTAAAAGTAGCGACATAACAATAAATGCAGGTGTGATCATCTAGCTTAGTTTAATGAAAATGAATGGACCACGTTACTCCATTGTGGTATTTATCAAACCTCACAGATGAGAAACTCAAGAATCGTAAACTGTTGTGTCATTACACATTTGGGTTGGTTAAAAAGTTTGCCAGGCAAAGAGGTTTATGCCGAGAAAAGGACCTTTAATGTCACTAAAAACTATTGTAATTTCTTTTCTTGTGAAAAGATATGTGGACTAGAACATTCAAACACAGATGCAGCTTAGTTAAAAAGTTTTAATATATTTATAAAACTGCACTTAAAAAACTACATTTAAACATAAATAGACATAATGCAAAGTTTTGATTGTGCTTATTCATAATTTTAGAATGCGCTGTAGGCTCAATCCTGCGCGTTTATTCATGATATTTTGCCATTAATAAATCTAAAAACCGATTATTGTGTGCCTTTTGTATTTTCATCATTGTAATATTTAAAAGTTATGCCATGAATACAGCAGCACATTCAATGTGTTGGAAATCGCTAATCGACGCAGAACGGCCAATGATGTTAACTGTGTAAATCCACTTGGATATGGGCGAAAAACAGGTGGCCTTTTATAATCATTCATATCTCTGTTGCGTGGGCGGATGGTCATGTATTTGCACAATTTATACAAAAGGATTACAAATACTATCCACTGAAAATTGAAATGGGATTTACACAGTTTATTACAAAATATATAATTAAAATTCTACATAAAAATAAATTCACAGCTTCAGCAGTTTTGAGAAATCGGAGTGAGTTTATCTGCTGGCCACCACTTTTTTTGGTAAACATGTATTACGGTACTCCCTTCAAGTGGTATTCTCCACCATCAGAAGGTTGTTGAAGGTTTTTTTTTAATTTTGTGAGAAAAACATTTGGTGCACAAGGGCGAATCATGCGCCCTGTGATGCGTTTCCCGGTGTTGGCTTATTTCAAACAAGTGGTAAGTGAGGCTCTGATGTAGACCAAACGAAATATTTGTCCAAGAATGCAAGCTAATTTATGTTGAGAACAACGTGGAAAATTTTGATTAAAATGCTTTCATGCTGAAAGATAATGATGAACAGCATTTGTAAGCCTCACGTCGTTTTATTGTGTTTATGACCCCAAAACAGGGTATAGACACCATCTTTTACTTCTAGCCAATTGGATGAGCAGTTATTAACCATTTTCATATGCCATATAAAGGTCGTTGACCTTTGACCTTGACTCATCTGACTAACGCTAGCAACTTGAGGCCGGACAAATGTTTTGGTAAGTATTCAAGATCAGGCCTACAAGAATATACAAAGAGTCCGTGTAGTGACTTTTTTTCAAGGTTGTATAGGACACGTGTTCATATACGCCTCTACTAACAGTAATGACGAAAATTTTGCATTTGTCTTCTTAGGTTGCTGTCTGTTGTCTTATCGTTTGCAGGGGATGTTAGGGTACCTGTTCTTGGTACAATGCACAAATCTGATTTTTGATGTTTTTTTTTTATTCTGATTTATCATGATAGTGCTTTTAAGCATTTTAAAATGTCTGTCTCACTGAAGATTGAGAACCGCTATGTGCTATATATTACTATTTTAGGACTTGTTAATGATTTGAATTTCTGTTTCTCTAACTTCATTTCCACCAAAATGACAAAAAAACAACGTTCCTATGATTTTATTCTGCTTCAAACATGTGAAGACATAATTTTGGGGCTTAATATGTCCAAATGGATTGTTTAGAATACTTGTTGGAACATTGAAAAGTGACTGTCTACATGTAATATTGGTAAAACATATCTTAAATCAATAACCAGGCAGTTGATGGTAATGGCTAGTCCACATAATACCTGGAATGCTAGAGCGCAAAAAATTCTCTGGTCGCAAATAAGGAATTTTGTAATTAGAATAACTAATATCGGAGATTTCCAATAAATAATTAATCATCAATGATCGAATAGCCGAGAAAATTGCGCCATGTACATGTCTACCGCTCATCCATTACTTTTTCCGTTAGTTCAGGCAAGTAAGTTGCGAGTTATTTTTGTGAGGTATGCACTATTCCAGGACTACCATGGACAGACATAAAGTTTGTGTTTTCCAGCTCCGCCATTAAATTGCAATCAGGGATCTCAATTCTAATTACAAAATCGGCTTATTTTATGAACAAATACACATTCTTTAGCATTACCACTCGGAGGTATAGTTTTTACTAGACAGTGACCAGCCACAAGGTGTGCAAAAATCTCAAATTTTTTAAAAAATTGGGGTGCTTTTAAAAAAATGGGCTGTATTGCTTTAAATTTGCAATCCACATTTATTTAACATTTTCATATTTTCACATTTTTTCAATTACGTCATAGTCAATCACTTCTTTACATTTGTATCTCTATGATTTTGTTTCACATCACAACAAAGTATCATACATCACATTGATATTTGCATAAATTTCCATTGTGCCTGTCTTTGACCTTTAATGAGATAGAAAATTATCAATTGGTAAGATTTGTGAGGGGGGGGGGGGGGGGGGGGGGGGGGTGTTAAACATATTTAGTAATTTAAAATTGCATTATTGTCTAGCAAGGTTTAAAGGGAATAGCAGCGATTTGCTAAATCCGAAATAAAAATAATCGAAAAAATCATCAAAATTCATATTTTTGTATTTTGGTTATTGGCATGGATTCCGAATATATCCTGCAAGTGGTTGGCTTGAAATCCGTGATTAAAGACAAGACATTACTTTTTATCTATTCTGTAATTCTATACGTGCGTATCAAAATTCCGACTTCAGATCAAAAAAGCCTTTCCCGTGAATATACCACATTTAAGCGTGATATTGGTGCACCATATCAATACAGTTTAACCTCACACAACATTATTGATGGTTGTTCATTCTGTTCTGGTGTAAACCGCACTCAGCTGTTTGAGTGTAGATTTTGATACGACATCATTGTATGTTTATTTGTGGAGACGGTTGACAAATTTCCTCAGATACTTAATTTTTACACTATTTGGTTGTTTGTGTCTACATTTAAAAAGCATTCTATGAAATTGTAACACACTTATTCTTGATTTATAGGTTAAAGAATGCATTTCCCCCCATTTTCGATTCTCTCTCAATATCGCTGCTAATCCCTTTAAATTCAATCAAATTACCAGCTCCAGTGTCCACCTAAAAAACTTGGGTGTGAAGCTCAAACTCCGATAATACCTGGAGCTTTGCCGTTCATGTTTGTGGACAGTTCTTGAAGGACGTGATTGGAAGTGACCTTGTAAGTCACGTTGTTGACAAATTCCCTATTTGAATATGACACGTGAAAGGTATGTTGACTTCCGGTCTACACTCCGATATGAGAAGCGGCCGGAGTATAATTGTTAGGGGAGTATTCATTTTTTCGGTCATCATGTAACACAATTTGGAGGAAAGTAAAATAAGGGCGGCGTTCCCACTATGTATGTTTGGTACCAGGACGTGGTACTCGATGCTCATCGACGCACTTCCTTGCCTATTGTGGAACGCTTTTTAAGTGGACTCGGACCAAAAAAAAAATCCATCCGAGATCGGGTTCCGAGACCACCTCAGGTAGGCAGTCTCGGTACTAGGACGTGGTACCAAATTCACAGTGGGAACGCGTTTGTACATCTTAAATGGGCCCAGCTCACATAATCACCGCGGAAATCCCACTTCCCTTGGCTGTGAGCAAGGCCCAGGGTAGCAAGGACAAAAGTACGCAACAAAATCCGCATTTTTCTACATTGACTTCACCATCTACCAGGAAAACATCTACACATTCCTCTTCCTGAGAGTTTCTCTATTTGTTATCATATATTTCATTAAGTATAAAACATGATACGTATAGATTTGTTAGCGTACGAGCAGCGTGACAACGCAGGCTGACGGACATCCTAACACGTAACACTGAGACTTCCATACTAGTCTAGACTCCGGGTTGACGAGGAAATCTGAAAATGTATACGTTACACGCCATCACCCGATTTATTAAAATGATCAGAAAATGATAGCCTAGTAGGACGATGTTCTTGATCGCAATCAACATGTTCATCAGAGAATCCTATTTGTTTCATTCAAGTATCAACAGGAGAAACAGAGCGATCAATTTTTCGCAAAAGTAAACTATCATGGACGGAATGTAAGGAAAAACATCCGGGTAAGTGGGCCCCGATACGTACTCGGCGTTTGGCACAGATGGAGTACTATATCGCGGCAGTGGAACACAATCAATTTGGGCCGAGCCCACTTCTTTCTGGACTCAGACCTAGGTCCGAGCACATGTTTATAGTGGGAACATGACCTACTTGGATTTAATTTTCACCTCTGGTGTAAGTTCAAACACATTGAGGTTTTATGACCGTGGGAACATGACTACTCTGCCTGAAGGTGGCATGGAACCACAATGCACCCAATAGGCTTCCGCACATATCGTCAACTAAACTTGGCTTTGCCTTTTGCATGATAAAATGTGTAACATGTATTGAATGAGTGGACTTCCCCCTACCAACTCGTCAAATCGTTTTTATTGTTGTATCTTCATCCAATGTGTTTTTCATTCATTGCTTTGGGGATTGGCTCTTTTTGATTGAGCTTGGCAACCATTGTCAAGGTGAATTTTATAACCTCGACGTGGACCTGCATTTCATTATGAGGAACGGAGGTTTGGAATCTTATAGTTATGAGGCTCTAAATCTAACCGTTAAAAATTGTAGAGAGAAGAGAAGCTATTTTTTTTTAAATTCAACACTACAAATATTTAGCTCACTGGTTACGTTTTATACAAAAACTATGTAGCAAAACAATAAAAAAAAAAAAACCATTTAAAATTTCTACTTGCCAGGAAAATGTTTTTAAACAGATACCAATGTGTTAAAGCTCTATACACAAGAATCAACATTACCACATTATTCCTTCTTCATTCCCCAGATCTTGTATCATTGGATTTTAAAAAGTTTTTCTTCATTAAAATGTTAATTCTCATATTTCAATTGTCCCAAAAAAGTTCCTCTTTTTTCTTTTAATTATTTTTGTTTCCTACATTATTTTTTCTTTCAGGGGGAACAAGAATATCTGCTGGTACAACCTGGACTACAGCGGCTGATATTGCAATAACCAATATCCTTAAGCCACTCTGCTGTAAAAGAAACAACTACTATCATGTCACACTCAAATGGACAAGCTCTTTAATGCACGTACTGCAATAAGTTCTTTTCCTACCCTAGTTAAGGAAAGCTCAATGAGAGGCTACACACTGGAAAAAAATCTATCAGTGCCAATACTACTGCGAGAAAGTTTCTCTAACATTTAGGAACAGACTGCATGAAATGACACATTACTGGGGAGAAAACCTCATCAATGTCAATATTGTGAGAAAAGGTTCACCAGAACGAGTTCCAAACATCATCATGAAATGGACGCATCCTGGGGAGAAAACCTCACAAAATGTCAATATTGTGAGAAAATTTCGGTTCACATCAACTGCTTCTAGAAAAAATACACATGAAAGGCACATCAGGGGAGAAGCCACACGAATGTCAATATTGTGAGACAGGTTTTGTTCACCACAACTAGTAACAAACACATGCTGAAATGACACATAATACTGTAGAGGCTCACGAATGTTTCAATTTGTGAGACACATCGTTTTCTCTCACTGCTTCTTCGAAAAAACATAAACTAAATGATACAACCGGATAAAACCTCACAAATTCAATATGTGAAATGTTTCCTCCCCAAGTGTTAAGAAAACCAACAAGAAATGAGGCACTACAGGGAAGCCTCCAAATGTCTATATTGTGAGAAAAGGTTTGCCTCACTGGTGACAAACGTATCCATGAAAGGATACACACAGGTGAGAAAAGCCTACGAATCCATATTGTGAGAAAGTTTCACACCATGTTTAAACAGAAAAACCACACGAATGGACACATACAGGAGAGAATCCTTCAAATGTCATATTGTTAAAAAGGTTTATCACAACTGGTAACAAAATGTAACCACGAAAGAATCACATCAGAAAAAAGCCTTACAAATGTCAATTTGGTGAAAAAGGTTTAACCAGGCTGGCCACAAAAACAAGCATGAAGGACATGGACATACAGTAAGAATGCCCATTTAAAGTGGCCGGAGGAGATTTTTTTAGGATATGAATTTCTCTCAAATTTCACTGGTCGTTTGTATACCACCTACTGAGAACGTTTGGAAGGTTTTGATTGGAGAAACAGGTGCAAAAGAAACCGCAAACCTTGTTTTTTGAACTTGGCCTGTTTATCGTAATCGTTCCTCCCCATAGAAAACCTGCTTTGAATTCCTGTCGTGCAGCTACAGAAACTACAATCATCATCTTATTACATAAGCTGCGTATTCGGCTTATTCACTTCAAGGTGTGATTCTAATAATTGGTAAGCTCCAAATATGTAAAAAAACCTGGTTCGAGAAGCATTGGGGGCGCCGCGCTTCTTTCTGGAAAATCTCCTCATGTCTCTTTAATAGGAGAACTCCTTCATCACAAAGGTTGATTTTAATTTTTAAGAGGGGAAAGGAATTTGGCTAAAAGTTTGAAATTAAGATACATCTCGTATTTCCTTCCTTTACCACCACAACTTTAGAGACACGAGAACATTCCAGAAAGAAGCGCCACAATTTTTTTTTTGAACTTTTTTTGTTGCATATTTGGAAAATTGGGGGCGCTCTTCAAAAAAATGTGCGTACTAATTGCTTTAAAAACATGCAACCATAAAAAATATGATTTGAAAAATGTTTGAGGGTGCACCCTATTCAAATTGTGCCATGTCTATGAGTTATAAATGCATAATTCTTGAATATATAAACGCAGGTGAAATGTCAACCATGCTAGCAAGGTTCCACCATGGTCCATAGTAGAAATGTGCTTGAACCAGATGTGGTGATGTTGTGGTCAACTGTGTTTTTGACCATGGTCCACCATAGGTTTGAGAGATGGCACCCACAGTCCAACCTCTGGTTGACC
>JAMKCH010063577.1:0-61580 GCA_023653785.1 Ophioderma brevispina
TGGAAGTTAAAAGGAAAAGAGGTCGTCAAAAGAAACAGTGGTTTGATAACATCAAGGAATGGACAGGACTCGCATATACAGAAGCCAAGAGACTGGCACAGGATAGAAAGGCATGGAGAGAAGTTACAAAAAGGTCAGCATGTATGGTCGCCAATCGCCAGAGATGACGGAGGCAGCCAGGTAGCCAGGTAGGTAGGTAGGTAACAAAATTTGGTTTACCAACAAATGGTCATTAATAGCAGCTGTGATGCATGGAGTTGGGTATATGCAGGGGGATTCTCAACACAAATGACCATACGGGGACTTGTCACAGACATAAGTCTCATTTTTAGCCTTCTGGTATATTAATGACCCCTTTTTTTCATGGTAATTTTTGTATATGACATGGGTCGTTTTTCAATATTTCTCAATCGGAAACCCAATTTTTCTAAAAATTGTTTGGAAAATTAGTCAAATTTTCTCAATCTGAAGTAAATATCGTCCACATTTGAGGAAAAAAGGGCAAATAAATTTGCATCAAATTAGGCCCAACATTTGCATCTCTGGTAAAGCTATGGGTCCCTTTTTTGGCCAAAAAATGGTGTAGCTATGGGTACTTCTTCCGGGGGCACGTCCCTAACCAAACCAAACCTGAGACCCCCCCCCCGGTATAGGGTGACTAACTTAAAAAAAAAAAAAAAAAAAAAAAAAAAAAAAAAAAAAAAAAAAAAAAAAAAAAAAAAAAAAAAAAAAAAAAAAAAAAAAAAAAAAAATACTTTTGTCTCTGAAGTGCGAATCGTGGTTATTTCACGGTAATAACGACAATTCGTTACATGGATTTGGTATATAGACTACATCGATCATTTTCTCTTGCACATTTTTACAAAACAACTTGCTTTACTTTACTTACCCATGGGTATTAGGCTAATAGCAAGAAAAAATGGGGATTGTGTAGGGTTTATTCTACATTTAAGCAGAGTAGAGTGTTTACAGATGACTACATTGTGCAAGAATTTGAGGCCTAACGCTTGCTTTGGACAGGACTGGGCCTGCATAAAGGCAATTTTATGAATATTATTGTCTCAAATTAGGTTTTTGCATATTACAAGAAAACGAAAGGTCAAATAACAAAATAAATATCATATGCAATATTCCTTGTGAAAATTGCCACATTTTGGTACCAAGGTCGATATACTTTGGACGATGTATGACCATTTTGACCTTTGACCTTGTGTTAAGGTCACTAAAGGTCAATTGAAAAAAATGGCAACATCGATTTTCTGAATAGCCAGACCCAGTAGTAGAGGTTTATAGTGGTTGCCAACAATTAACATGAGCTTCGCCAAATTTTACATAGGCCCCTCCACTAAATTTTGTATTATCATTTTAAGCCTTAATCCTATCTCACTCATGAGGACCCGGGTTCCTAAATCCCATTTCACTTATGAGGACAATCTATAGGTAACCTACCAAATGTCCTATGTACTAAATTTCATTCTACAGTTTTCAATGTTTCAGGCCTTACTCCTATCTCACTCATGAGGACCCGGGTTCCTAAATCCCATCTCACTTATGAGGACCCTCTATAGTAAACCTACCAAATGTACTAAATTTCATTCTACAGTTATATCTCAATGTTCCAAGCCTTAATCCTATCTCGCTCATGAGGACCCTGGTTCCTAAATCCCATCTCACTTATGGGGACCCTCTAGAGTAAACCTACCAAATGTCCTTAATTTCATTCTACAATTATATCTCTGCGTTTCAAGCCTTAATCCTATCTCACTCATGAGGACCCGGTTCCTAAATCCCATCTTACTTATGAGGACCCTCTATAGTAAACTTACCAAATGTACTAAATTTCATTCTACAGTTATATTTCAATGTTCCAAGCCTTAATCTTATCTCACTCATGAGGACCCGGGTTCGTAAATACCATCTCACTTATGGGGACCCTCTAGAGGAAACTCACCAAATGTCCTTAATTTCATTCTACAATTACGTATTAGCATTTCAAACCTTAATCCTATCTCACTCATGAGGACCCGGGTTCCTAAATCCCATCTCACTTATGAGGATTGTCTATAGTAAACCTACCAAATGTACTTAATTTCATTCTACAGTTATATCTCAATGTTCCAAGCCTTAATCCTATCTCCCTCATTAGGACCCTGGGGCCCGTTCCCCAAACTCGTGCGTAACCCTACGTGTATACTAACTCATGCGTATGTCCTACATAGACCTTTTCATACCAGTTACACAGTGCTTTGGACAAATTGGTCTACTCAGGCATGACATAGTATGCACGTAGATTTACGACTGAGTTTCGGAACGGACCCCTGGTTCCTAAATCCCATCTCACTTATGGGGACCCTCTAGAGTAAACTCACCAAATGTCTTTAATTTAATTCTATAATTTTGTATTATCATTTTAAGCCTTAATCCTATCTCAATCTTGAGGGCCCGGGTTCCTAAATCCCATCTCACTTTTGAGGACCCTCTATAGTAAACCTACCAAATGTACTAAATTTCATTCTACAGTTATATTTCAATGTTCCAAGTCTTAACCCTATCTCACTCATGAGGACCCTGGTTCCTAAATCTCATCTCACTTATGAGGACCCTTTATAGTAAACCTAACAAATGTACTAAATTTCATTCTACAGTTCCATGTTCCAGGCCTTAATCCTATCTCACTCATGAAGACCCTGGTTCCTGAATCCCATCTCACTTATGGGGACCCTCTAGAGGAAACTCACCAAATGTCCTTAATTTCATTCTTTAATTTTGTATTATCATTTTAAGCCTTAATCCTATCTCACCCATGAGGACCCGGGTTCCTAAATCCCATCTCACTTATGAGGACAATCTATAGGTAACCTACCAAATGTCCTAAATTTCATTCTACAATTATATCTCTGCGTTTCAAGCCTTAATCCTATCTCACTCATGAGGACCCGGGTTCCTAAATCCCCTCTCACCTATGAGGACCTTATTATAAACAAGTATTATCTATTATCCCCTCTCAGAGTGGGATCTCTCCCTATCCAAAAAGTGGAATTATCCAATGAACTTTTGTTGCTAAGGTGAAGAATGATTGACGGGCCTCAGGAGTGAGGAGAATGGCGGTCCTCACGATGGAGAAAAAGGATATAGCCATTTTTTGGAATATTCTGCAAATTTGTCGCCTTAAAACCCCTTATTTTGGGGCATTTTGGCTGTCTCTCACCCAAAGACCCCCTTTTTTTAGTTCGCTGTCACCGAAAGCCCCTGGGTTTCTAAGCGCCAGCCTTACACCCATATCCATTTCATATGTGATTGTCCCCCGGGGTTAAAATATTAATATCAACTGAAAAATTGGTTAGTTTAGTGTTGTCTGTGTGGCACGGACTGAAATGAATTAGCCCCCCCCCCCCCCGGGGGGGGGGGTGAGGCTGCGATGCAGACATTTGGGTTCATATACCAGCGAGCGTAGCGATCTGAAAGGAAAATGGTTACAAGGCTGATTAAGAGGCTTCATTTTCATTTTGCTTTAAGAATCCTTAGTAACAAACCAATCTATCTTATGTACAGTTTCAATCTTCTTTACATGATATTCAGAACTTGGACATTCCTGTCCACGTCCGTAAAGGGACTGGGACAGAAAGTACAGCATATTATATAGCTTACTATGGGACATTGAGCCAAGGAGGGCAGGAGGCCTGAGTGCAAGTATTATAGTCCCTGGTCAATTGGGACCATGTGAAGAATTTGGGACCATTTTGAAAATAATCGGAGCATTCTGAAAATGTTACTCCAATGTTACATTTGTTGCGCTATAACTATTAAAGGCACTATCAGTGATCCACCCGAAAGAGTAACAATATTTGAAATTTGCAGGATTAGCTTAAAAGTGAAGGATATGTGTGTAGAATTCCCAAAAATTATTTTTCGCAACTGAAAAATCCACATAAAAGGAAGAAAACAGCAGTATTCAAAGATACGAATCTCCATTCAATTACGTGTTGTAATAAGTCCGTATACGGACAATAATGACTAAAACATCCGATTTTGTCCTTATTAGGATGCTTTTGGTCTTATCACTTGTAGGGTATGTTAAGATACATACCTTTAACAGACATGCAAAAACCTCATTTTTGATTTCTTCGATTTACGGATTTATCAAATCACTGATAGTGCCTTTAAACTATAATCCACAGACAGGGCAAACTATACTTTTTTTAAAAAATCCTTATGATTTTGGTATAGATTCCAGTACAATTATTCCTACTTTATTATTTTTCCCCCGTACAAACATTGCCCCAAATGCATGTTCCCCGTTAGGTATACTTCTAGACTTTAGATATGTTATTCTCTCATTTCTAAGTGTAACAACACCAAAATTCTTTCAGTTGCAATTATTTTGAGGTTAAAAACCATTATTTAATTTAAAAATTCTTGCATTAAAAGACTAAAGTGAATATGAACTTCTGAGAAACATACAAGATGGTATAAATTTGGCTATATTGTGCTAATTGTTTGAATTGCTTAGTCTAGAGTAGATAATCATTGTTTTTTTTTTGTTCAAAATCTTCTATTGGAGTCACTGATGATGAAAACATGCAAACCATTTTTTCGGAGAGTGACAATTTCAGTTGGCCATGGGTCAAAGTTCGGATTTTTATTATCGGTATGTAGTTCTTACATGACCCTATTTGTGTCAGTTTCGTGATCCCAATGGAAAAGTGGTTATCTGAGTTGGGTCCTAAGGAACCACCTTGGGCACTAACGGAAGTTTTTTTAGCTTGGGCACTGAAGTGTTAAGGCATTTTTCAATGTATTTGGGGGAAAGTTCGTGATTTTGTTTACAAAATTAACACTAAAACATTAACACAGAGATCATTTCTTAAGCGAGAACGTGTTTATTGCACAGTAAACTACAACAATTATTGATTACATTCATGTTATACACGACACTTCTCCTGATATTGACAAACCCATATTTTTTCAATGCAGCCAATATTACACAGGAATAACTTAAAATATTGACATCAGTTTTAGTATAATGTATACTATAATTCCAGTCATTTTGATAAATGGACTATCGACGTCAAGTGTGTACCATACTGAAGTGTATATTGTTATCATTAATCTTTGTATGCGTTCTTTCTGTACGCCATTTACAAAATCAAATTACTATACTAGGCCATGGTACATGATACAACGTTGGCCTTTTAATTAAATATTCGTGCTCCAGACCTGGGGATTACTTATTTCCTTCACTAAAATTAAAATAATATTATTTTAACCGGAAAAGCTTTGTCCCGACATGAAAGGGGTGCACATTATTTAGAAAATGAATAAAATGTCAACTCAATTTATTTCTAGAATATCAGTGACCAATGGATAGTCATAACCTCAACATGCTCAAGCGAACAATGGGGCTAATGATACTCAATAATCGGCCCGGAACACACTTCACATTCTTTTACATCTGGTCCATTGTTATTGTGCATGCCGTTGAACAGATTTCGAATGATATGTCCTGCTGCATTGGCGCGAGTTCTTTCCTCGTTCGCGATAAAAGAAATCTTGAGATTCTACTGTGTGTTTCATTAACTTGACCATATGATTAATAATTTTTTTCGAAAAGAAAATGTAAAGGGACAAAATTCATGAAAGAAAAGCCCGTGGCAAGGGATGACCTAATTTGTGCATAACTTAAATCCGCAAGTTATGTCTTTAAAACCATGAAAAACTATTTCTATTCAATTTACCAAGAAAGGCAATGGTATTCAGCAACCTACATTTTAAAAAAATCATGAGCGAGGTGAGTATGTTGCCCTTTAAGTTATGAACAGATACTAGAGCTCAATACGGGGAAGTCATAACACCTGATATAGCTTGAAATCTTTTCACCAGTGTGGGCAGTAACAATGGACCTGCATACCCTGTTGAGAAAGATCTGAGTGTTTTTAGGTTGATTGTTGAATATCATTAGCTCTATTGTTCGCTTGAGTTTACGTATACATATTGGTCACTGACATTCTGGAAGTAAATTGAGTTGACATTTTATTCATTTTTCTAAATAATGTGCACTCTTTTCATTTGGGTATACAACTTTTCCTGGTTTACATAATATTTTAAAAATTTTAGTGAAGGAAGTAAGTGATCCCCAGCGCTGTAGCACGAAAAGATCGTTAAATCGCGAACGTATCATGGCCTATACCATATAACAACAGTTTCCAAACTGTTGAATCACAAAGATCTTAATATTGACTGCCATGTCATTCCGAACCTTTATTTGTATATCGGAACTGAAAATCACATGGAATCACTGTTTTTATTATGCGTGTATTACAAGTGCAGAACGTTGTGTATTTCATTATTAAAGCATTTCCAGTATTAGTTTCCTATAGTAATTGTATTTAAATTCAGTCATCACCAATTAACGGCAAGTAAATTTAAACGTAAAAATGCATTATTACAATAAAGTAAACTTATTAACGAAACAACTGATTAGGTTCATCAATAACAGTAACAGTATTTTAAAACAAGATAGTATTTTAAAGGACAACCATCGATTAGCAAGGCTGATATCTTAATGTTAGTTGGTAAATACTTGAGATCAAGGGAAACCTCTCTATACATGTATTCGAGAGATTATATATACCACAGTATATATTTCAAGCATCAGCCATACTCATGGCCATCAACATTTAATTTTGAAATACACCAAAAGACCCCTATTTTTTTGCATTTGCAGTCCCTGTCACCGAATGCACCCGGTTTGGAATGCCAGCCTTACCCATATCTGTTTCAAAGGGCACTTTCACACTGTACTTTGGCCCATTTGCCCAAATTTCCAAGGAAAAAGTCTGTCCCTGTCATCATTCATTCACACACTTCTCCTGAAGTGTTAGTTTTTCATTTTGTTAATACAGTCTGAGCTGGGTTATTTCTTGGTTAAAGGTCCATAGCCGATCGCTAATAGCCTGTCCCCAGAGCCAATTTTACCGGAAGTGGGTACATTTTGGTATCAGAAGAAAGCTTACTATTTTTCTCATTTATCTGTGAAATCGTAGAGCCAAAGGATGTTGGAGTTGGAAGTTATGAGCGAAATTGCACCCATTGGCGACCAATATTAATTTCCACAGTACTCTATGGGGGCGTAAAAATCCCGTTTTAGCCTCGCATCACAACGGATTGAAATATCGATGCGAAACTTTACAGATGGGGTTTTGGAGTGACGGCCAATCTATCAAGATGAAAACTTCATATACTTAATCGGGCAATCCCCTTAAGGAACCAAGTGTCACATTACAGTTGAGTACACACGGATTTCCATGGCAACAACTTCCTTGTTATGCAGGGCCGGCGCAAGCTATGCGCCAGGTGCGGCGATCGCCGCACCACTTTTGAGAAGAAGACAAAAAGAGGAGAGAAAGAGAGGAGAATGAAAGAGAGAAAGAGAGAGGCAGAGAAGCAAAAAGAGAGGGAGAGGAGAGAAGGGGAGACGAGAGGGAGAGATAGAGGAGAGAAAGGGGGCGGGGGAGATCGTGCGAAAGGTGGAATTGAAAGTGGCAATTGTTCTTAAAATAAGTAGGGTATTCAAAAAAATTAGGTAAATCAATGGCGGATCCGCCGAAAAAAATCAAGAGACAAAAATTGACCCTAGCCTACTTTATACGGAAAATACTTTGTAACCCATAAAATTTCAAAATTTGCGCGCTACGCGCGGTTAAAGGTGCACCAGAGATTTCACATAACCACTACGGTATCCCAAAAAATATGAAAATTCTTGATTTCTGCACCATATAAGCTTTCTATTAAAAACATATCCCTATGTGAAATGCCTAAATCCGAGAATCATTTTCTTGGCTACCAAAATTGTGAGATTTCGAATTGACTATGTTTTACAGGCCTACGTGTTACTTGAAATGAAGCAAATAAAAATCGCCTTTTGTTTTCACTTTCAAGGCATTTCTGTAACCAAATACAGGTAAGAAATCTAGTGGGGGTCTTATCTATATGAAATTACACTGTAGCCTACTAAACACCAATATATGGATGCCCCAAAATCTTGCGTTGCACCTATAAGGAGTTATGGACCCGATTTCAGTGCAGGTTTCTGTAGGATTTTAAAGGGGGGTACATATGGAACTCTTTCTAAGCATATATAGGGACAACTGCATTAAAATTTCAAATTGTCAAATTGGCTGAGAAAATGTGTTGTGCAAAGGTTCGAGCCTCCGCACTGGGACACCTCGTGGTCGCTTGACTATAGAAACTCTCCATGAGCACGTTACATGTAACGTGATTAATACAGAAAGAAATAAACTATATTTTACTTTGACTTTGATCCACACCAATTATAACGCGAACCACTTACAAATTTCCAAATTGTTTCAATCAATTTCATTGAGACAAAACGCGTTTTGGACAGCGAACATTGCATGGGTTTCGCGCTTCGCGCGGGAGGGGACACACTACCCCACCCCTCCGCGTCGTTGAGATATGAACTCTCCTAGGACATTACAACACTGACTCATCTAGGAAAAAAAATTTTCCCGGGCCCTTAGGGACGCACCATTAGAACTCAGGGGGGTAAGCTTTTTTTTTAAAATAAAAGTTCACCCACCATGCGAGCAAAATAAAAAAAAGCCAAAAAACATTCCCCACTTTCCAGTTAAAAAAAAAATTACCCACACTTATAAGAGGGTTCCCCAAAAAAACTTGCCCCGTGGAAAACACGAAAAAAAAATTGCCTGATTTCTTACATTGAAAAAATACTCTATAACCCATAAAATTTGCCAAAATTGCATTTTAAAAAGTATTACAGACTTGAAGTGTACACACTTAACAATACGGGGTAAAATCTGCACCGACTAAAAATAACATAACCCCATTGGCTAAACGTATCATATTGGTCTCTGACATTCTGGAAGTAATTGAGTTGACTTTTATTCAGTTTTTCTAATAATGTGCACTCTTTTATATTGGTATACACTTTTCCTTGTTGTACATATATTTTTAAAATTTTGTGCAGGAATAAAGTGATCCCAGACGCTGTAGCACGAAAAATCGTTAAATCGGCGAAACGTATCATGCCTATCCATATACCAACTTTTCCCTGTTTTGAATCTCAAAGATTCTTTATATTGATGCATGTCATTTGTAGTTTATTTTTTATCTCGGAACTGAAACACTGGAATCAAAACTGTTTTATTATGCGTAGTACAAAGTGCAAAAGTTGTGTATTTTCATTATTTACATTTCCAGTATTATTTTCCTGTACGTAATGTGATTTTAAATTCATTCATACCCCCATTACGGCACGTCAATTTAAACTAAATGGGCATATACAATAAAGTAAATTATTAACGAACCACTGGATTCGGTCATCAATGTACATTACAGTATTTTTAAGACAACAAGATAGTCTTTAAAAAAAAAACAACCATCGCTTCGCAAAGGTTATGTACTGTAGTGTTAGTGTAAATACTTTTAATATCCAAGGGAAACCCATCTCTAGTACCTGTCTTTCGAGGATTATATCCCCACATATATAGTCGTGCATCACCATACCATGCTCAACCTTTTGATTTGAATACAACAACCCACAAGACCCCTATTTTTTTTGCTTTGCAGTCCCTGTCACCGATGCACCCCCGGGTTTGAAAATGCCGCCTTACACCCATATCTGTTTTTTACAAAGGCACTTTGCACACTGTACTTGTGGGCCAATTTTGTCCCAATTCCCAAGAAATAATTCTGTCCCCATGTCATCATTTCTCTCCACAACTTCTCTTAATTGTTTAGTTTTTACATTTTTTTAATACAGTCTGAGCTGGGGTTATTTCTGGGTTAAAGGTCCATAAAAGCCCGATCCGCTATCCCTCGTCCCCGAAGCCCCAGCTTTCCCGGAAGTGGTTAACATTTGGTAATCAGAAGAAAAGCACTATTTTTTCTCTCATTTTGCCGGTGATCTTAGTGCCAAAGGATGTTTTGTTTGGAAGTTATGAGCGAAAATTCCCCCTTTGGGTCGACCAGATTATTAATTTTACACCGTACTGTATTGGGGCTTAACAAAATCGACGTTTTTAAGCTCTCACGCCATCAAAACTGGATTGAAATATCGGCGGTAAACTTTACAGATGGGGTTTTGGAGTGAACGGCCAATCTATCAAGATGAAACTTCATATACTTAAATCGGCCATCCCCCTTTCAAGTAACCTGTCAATTACAGCAGTTGAGTCACAAGGATTTCCATGGCCAACAACTTCCTTGTTATGCAGAGGTGCGCGAGGCGCAGCTATGCGCCAGGGTGCGGCGATCGCCCACCACTTTTGAGAAGAGAAACAAATAGCGGGAAAAGAGAGGGAGACTGAAGAGATAGAAGAGAGATAGAGAAGCCAAACAGAAGGATAGGAAAGAATGGGAGAGAGAGGGAGAGATAGAGGGATAAGGGGGGGCGGGGGATATCGTTGCGAAGGTGGAATTAACGTTTTTCAATTGTTAAATAAGTATGGTACTTCAAAAATTAGGTAATATCAATGGCGGATCTCCGAAAAAATCAATGAGAACAATTGACACTTAGCCTCTTGATCGGACAATAACTTTGTAACCCCCATAAAATTGCCCCAATTTTTTCGCTCTACGCCGCCGGTTAAAGGTGCACCAAGAGTTTCATTTCACATCACCTACGTTCCCCAAAAAATCTGAAAATTCTGATTTCCTGCACCAATATAAATCTTTCCTATTAAAACCTATCCCTGGTGAATGATAAATCCGAGAATCATTTTCTTGGTACAAAATTGGTGAGCTTCATTGACTATGTGTTTATAAGCAAGCCTACTTTTTTACAATTGATTACAAAATAAAAATCGCCTTTTGTTTTTCCACTTTCAAGGCCTTTCTGTAACCACATACAAGGTAAGAAATATATTGGGGTCTTTCTATATGAACTTAACTACTGTACCTACTAACCCAATATTTGCTGCCACCCCAAAATCTTTTCGTTGCCCTATAACGTAGTTATGGACCCGATTTCAGTGTTCAGGTTTTTCCTGTATGAATTTTTAAAAGGGGGTACAGATGGAACTCTTTCTAACATTATATAGGGGACCACTTTCATAATTTACCAATTGTCAATTTGCATGAGAAAATAGTTTTGTGCACAGGTTTCGAGCCTCCCGCACTGGCCCACCTCGTGTCGCTTGATAATAGAAACTCTCCATGAGCACGTTTACATGTAACGTGAATTAATACAGAAAGAAATAAACTCTCTTTTTTACTTTTGACTTTGATACACACCACCAATATAACGCGAACACTTACAAATGTCATTGGTTTTCAAAAATCCAATTTGCATGAGAAAACGCGTTTTGGACAGCGACATTGCATGGTTTTCGCGCCTTTGCGCGGGAGGTGGACACAACTACCACACCCCCCTCGCGCGCTTTGATCTCTGACCTCTCCATGAACATTTACCAACTAGAGCTCATCTATAAAACAAATTTTATTTCCCCGGGCCCTTAGGGACTCACCATTAGACTTCAGGGGGGTAAGCTTTTTTGTTAAAAAAAAGTTCACCCCACCATGCGACGCAAAAAAAAAAAAAAAAATCCACAAAAACATTCCCCACTTTCCAGTTAAAAAAAATTACCCACACCTTATAAGAGGGTTAAAAAACTTGCCCACGTGGAAACACAGAAAAAAATTGCTTGTTACTTACTTGGAAAACTCCTCTATGACACCCAACCTTTGGCAAATTGCAGTTTTAAAAAGTGTTTTATTTTTTTTATTTTTTTTATATCACTTAAAAATACGGGGTCAAATATGCACCGACTAAAAATAAATAACCCCATTTGAGCTAACACAACTATTTTTTGAGGGTTAAATATGACCCCAAAACGAGTCATTTTTGGCTCAAACGGGTCATTTATTTTTAGTCGGTGGCATATTTTGACCCCGTATTTTTGTGTGTAGCTTCTCCAGATTTGAGGAAATGACTGACAAATTTGTCATCGAACGTGCGACCAATCTTGTATACTATACCTTTATTACGCATTCCTGAAACGGCCCGTGCACCAACTTTGACGTTAGCCATTCAAATTAGCCGGTTTCATCATCAACTCACGCAGTTTTATCTGTTTTTCAATTCGTTACTCAACGTAGGCCTATATTACTATTTTTAAAATTACCTTGCAATTTTAATTGGGTAATCTACTATTAGTAGAAAATATTCCTTGAAAACTAAATACGCCTAAGTTTCGCTCGCACACCCGCAGCGCTTACGCGGCCATGGCTGCATGCTGCCATTAGTTTACAGCAAAAAAATAAAACATAAGTTGATTTTGCTTTAAAACGGTGTCAATGCATTATAAATAATAATTTTGTGACCATCAAATTTGCCATGAAAATTTTTTGGAAAGTGAACATTACCAGGGTTCCCACTTTCCCGCAAACTTACCATGGCAGCTCGATATACGGCACGCGGTACTATTCATTTGACCTTGCATATAACAAATTTACCCTCAACTATTTATTATTACTTTTAAAACCGTGATCATACCAATAAGCATTAATTCAAATTGTTTCTAACATTTGCAGGGAACATGTGTTTGGAAAGCGAACATCGCAAGGGTTTCCTCGCTTTTTGCGCCGGGGGGGGGGGGGAAAAAAAAAAAAAAAAAGGGGGGTCCCCCCTCTCGCACCCCCCCCAGACAGCTTTATAGAACAACTTTCCATGAACACTTTATGCTTAGTTCAAAACAAACTTAAAACCTCACTATATATTTTACCACTGACCACCCTGCAAGTTTGTGTGGGTGTTACCTTTGAACTTAATGAGCGATATTTCAATCATGACCTGAACCAAAGAGACGTACACTTTAATTATCCTTGAAATATATGCACTTTCAAAATTATGTCCCTTTACAAATAATTAATTTGATTTTAATTGGAAGAGATGTAAATTAGAATGCTTGCATTCTTTTCCTTGCCAGTTCACTTTATCATCACTTTTGACGGCTGTAGCTCATTTTTCAGCTCGAAAAAAAGGCAATTTACAACTGAGGAAATTTTTTTTAACAGAAGAGTTAATAAATAACCAAATCCCATGCGGGGTGGCGTTGTTCAATGTTTGAGAGTATTAATCTTTGCTATAATGATCGCCACTAAGTGCCATAGAACTACGTAGCCGATGTGCAAGTTGTTTTTTACTTTTATCTCCAGCTGGCGCCATTTTGTCATTTTCATTTCAGCTTTGTTCTCAACGCCGTTTTCACCAGGCTTCAAAAACTTGCTAGATTAAATCCTGAGTACGTCCTAGATCTAGCACCTTTGCCGAAATGTTGCACTTTTTTGCTCCCCTGATAGAACATTAGAAGAGCATTATATAACACATGATAAGTGAACCACTTATTTCAAGTTTGTTTTCTAAATCAAATTTGCCTGGGAAAAAGTGTTTTGTGGAAAGCGACTTTGCAAAGGTTCCCAGCCCCCCCCACCACCCCGGATGCTTAAGCGCGCACTGGCACATTTTCAACAAAATATGAAATGTCTTTCAATTTGCTTCTCAAATGTGTCTAGGCATTGTGAAGAACGAGAATATAGTTCACATAAAAATAACATACCCCAAACAGATGGGACATTGATTGAGGATAAAGACATCCAGGTAATTTGGTAATTTGTAGGCTATACTTTAAGTTTTCCATAACTTTACTCAAAAAATGTTTATATTACATGAATAGTTTGACGTCTTACTCGCTGATATTAAAACCAAAAGGTTATACACCGATCACGTGTGCATACTGGGAAACAAGCATACAGCGTGCGTGTTCTTATGTGTTAAACGCCATTTCGTCGTCTGCTGAATTTCACGTCGCAGGCGCCGGCTAAATTATACATCGTCTGTTTTACCCATAAGGAAGCTGCTTTGGAGTCTCGGGGTGAGGGCTATTGTATGTAAAAGCCTTACAACCATCAAAATATCGATTTTGAAAAAATCTTGCGGAGCGCACTATTTTTCAATGTGCCAGTGTCTCTTTTATATATAGACTCTACATGAAACTTTATGCTACTTCGACAAAACTTAACTCATCACCTATATTTTATACTTTTTAAAACGTTGTCATCTATAAACCTTATTTCATCTTGCCTGGGAAATGTTTTTTGGAAAGCGAACATTGCACTGGGTTCCGCGCTCGAGCAGGAGGAGACCTAATCGTCCTGGGACCATAATGGTCCTGGAGCCTAATTTCGGGCCAAAATCTCATAGAAGCCCGGACTGCACGCCGTTATACGTACCTCTGTTCGGCGGTACGGGTAAAGTACGTATAGGCCTGTTTTTTCTTAAACTAAAATTGAAAAAACGTAAATTGAAACCGCGTTTGAAAATTCTCAAGACTGGAATAATGACCGAAATGCATTGTGGGAAAAGGTGATCGGCCCGTAGCGATTGTGTGTTCACTCTTTTTCCGTGTTTTGGCGAGCACCGAAGTACCCGATAAAACCTTCAATTTTACCTCGCCTAGGTTCTATTACGGTACATAATTTTAACAAAACCTAGTAACGGGACGCCTCTCATATTCAAGAATAGCCATAAACCCCTTCTTTTCCGGAATTTTGAATTTAGTTTCATTCAATGCTCGCTATACGGACTGATAACGTTAATCATTCGCGCGCAGTACTAACTTTAGATATATTTTTCGGAGTCTGTGACACAGCTCCACTTCCCACGCCGTACGCTCTGTAATAACTACTATGCTTACCCGAACACTAGTCCGCCATAATATGTGATTTGACCCACGAATTGCAACGAACAATTTTGTGTTATTACCTCTGAATAGTCCAAAAAAATATATATTAAAAGTACTAACCCCAAGCACCAGTGGAACATGTAAAATAAGGGGAACGTTTGTACATGGGTAAAAAATTAGAATACTGTCGAATTGTTTAAATCATTACCAATTATTGGGCTAATCCTAAGGGTTTAAAAAGGTAATAGTTTGCCCTATCTACGCCGTGTATAAAGTTAGTACAAGAGGCTCATACAGTTCAAGGTCATCCTGTGTACAATTCATATAATGGTCCGATTTTGATCGACCTGGGTGTAACTGTTAAATATTGTCCCACTAGATAAGTCCATGTAAAATAGATTCTTTGTTTGAACTTTCTATATAAAATTACAGAGCATGACAATGACCTCCCATAGACCCTACCACCCAGTTATATTTTGCGTCCATATATGCCATATTATAGATGGGTGCTACCAGTATATTTCGGGTTCTGTACCATTAGACGAAACCTTTGACACCCTTTTTATAACGAACGATGAATCTGAAATTTACCCCATTGTGACCTTGACTCTTTTGATCATACCTATTGATCTCAACCTGAAGAGATGGCAAACTATACCCTTTTTTTTAATCCTGGAAATGTAACGACACGTTGGCATCTTTTCCGGCGCGTTTTGGTATACTTTCTATTTTGACCCCGTATAAACCTTACACCCCCTAAAAATATATGTTCCACTCCTTTGATTGAGTAGAAGTTTGATATGTTTTGTTTTTAAAGGAATTCTCAATACAATTCTGTTGGATTCGATTCTGTTTGCAATTAGTGTTGTATTACTGCAGCATTCATTCTATTTTGACTGGCCTCACTCATTAGGTCCCGCCTCCCCACTTTCACTTTGCTTCCCTTTCGCCGCGCTGTTTATGACTGTGGAAATTGTGGTTAGTTTTTCAATCAAAATACCCATTACAAACCGAGATACACAAACTTTCAAAACTTACATGAATCAGGTTTAAATCAACACTTGTGTTATCTGGGCAATTGTCACAAGAATGGTACTGCTCCAAACCGGGTCAAGATCATCACTTACATGTCAATGAACTGAGAAATTTTCCACTGTGATGGTGGGCTGTCCATCCCATCACTATTTTTTTCTAGCTGCTTAGGAAATTAATGTAATGATTCCCTAGTAGGCATATACCATGTCCTTAAGTCTTAAATATGGGACCCATAGGACTTTGCACTGCTACATGAACAACCATCCCAACTCTGTGCATGACTGTGAAATTCTGCCAATCATTTGCTTGCTGCACATGCCCTCTGATATTAGGGTAACTTGCATGTTGTGGCTTTTATCTACTCTCCGATTTTAATACTATCTTCGATGGAACAAGTAATAAAAATGGCAACAGCTTCTACAATGTTCGAATGAAGAACATTACAAACGCAGATCGCTATGAAAATAGTCCTCTAACTAAAATACACTTAATCCCTATGGGGTTTTCAAAATTATAGGAAAAACAAATAAGTTCACGGATGGGATGTCAAAGATTTTGGCAGCCAGTCGTGTGTCACATAGATGCCTGGACAAAAATCTGAGGCAAACAACAATCGACAAGACAACTTCTCAAAAAAGCACTGTTTAAATTTCCGTAAATTAAGAACAAGATTTTTCCTAAAATCTGTTTTAAAACCCAAAAAAATAAACAAAACATAACAAATGCTTAATTTACGAAATATTTCAAAGAATTTTCTGGCAGCACTCTTTGCGGACTTTTTTTTTTTTTTCGTTTCGTAATTTTAATTCACGGAAAATTCTGTTCCAACTCCCATTGTTTTTTCCATCTATGAGACAAATTTCTGTAAAATACTGTCAAATTCCCGTTATTTGACAGAAAATCTGTAAGTTTACACTAAAAAGTCTGGAACTATGCTGCCAGAAATTTCCGTCAATTTACAGAAATTTACGGAAAATTTTCTAACTGAGGGGAAGAAGAAAGAAGGATTCCGCCAAAGACCAAACTGTAGAACTAACAGTCTAATTTGCAACGGATACCGCATTTGACCTCTACTGATACCATGTAGCCAATACTTTTGAATAAATCTGTTTTATGTAAACTCCGGATAGGTCATATATTATGTTTTTCTAATGACCCAGATTTTGGTGCCATTAGGGCACATTTGGTCTCGTGGATCGAACGACCGACTCATGACCAAAGGTCCTTCGATCGGGTCCTGCTGAGGCCAATGTCCTGTGCACTTGGGCAAGACTTTTACCTCGCTATGCCGCTCTCCACGTCCTTTTGATTGAGCGACCGCCCAAAGTAATAAGTATTCCTTGGGGCTTTGTAAGGCACTGACATATTCTAGTGCAGCGGAATAAATGTACAGCGATTTGATCCATTGTGACAAAGCACTACTTTGTATATAAAATGTCGACCTTTATATCTATTTATATATTTGGGTCAAAGCTAAGGCACATACTTGCAGTTGTTATGGCAGATTACATATAAACGGTTGTATGCCTTACATGTGCTTGTATTTTCTAGACAACTAGTACTTGAGTGACACTAACACATATGTTGTCCCAAACACTCTTATTTATATAAAGAGCTGAAATTGTCTTCTACAATTTCCAAGCAGTTTCTATACTGCAATTAACACCTATACTGCCGTTTTAATGATATATTAATGTAGATATCGCTGGGTTGTAAACAGAGGGGTCTATTCAATGTTACTTTTGGCTTCAGAGTAGCATTAAATAGTAAAACAGATGGGTCACAGTTGAACTAACTACATTATCCGTTTTGTAAAATTTAGAGTGAAGTAAGTTCAAATATAATGAATCAAGGAGAAGTTATTGGATTTAATTGTTCGACTTTAGTAATTTTTCGCACGAAGTGTTCTAAGCGGAATTGGCAACTCAATTCGCTGCTCTACTTGTCAGTGTTGGGGAACGACTGCGGTTTTGATGTAGAAGCAATAATGCATGTTGCAAATCCTTATTCAATACTCTGCTGATATTTATGGTCAACCATTAAAACAAAACATAGTAACGGACCCTCTGATGCAAAATATCCATAGAACCCCTTCGTTTTCCGGAGATATTTGAGATTTAGTTTCATTTGCATGCATTCGCTATGACGGACTGATAACGTTAATCTCTCGCGCAGTACTAATTTAGATAATATTTTTCGGAGTCTGTGACACAGACTACACACTTTCCGCACCGCCGTACGCTCTGTATAACTACTATGCTTACACGACACTCATTAGCCCGCCGCACCACTTTCAATTTGCTTCCGCCGGCGCTGTTATGACTGTGGAACATTGTGGGTAGTTTTTTTTTTTTTTTTTTTTTTTTTTTTTTTTTTTTTTTTTTTTTTTTTTTTTTTTTTTTTTTTACACCGAGATTACAAACTTCAAAACTTACAGGAATCAGGTTTTAAATCAACACTTGTGTTATCTGGGCATTGTACACAATAATGGTACTCTCAAAACCATGGGTCAGATCATCCATTACATGTCAATGAACTGAGAAGTTATCCACTGTGATGGGTGGGCTGTCATCCAATCAAACGATTTGTTTCTAGCTGCTTAGGAAATGTAAATGAATTCCCTAGTAGGCATATACCATGTCCTTAATTCTTAAAATAATGGGAACCAGAGGACTTTGCACTGCTACATGAGACAACCACCCAACTCTGTGCATGACTGTGATATTCTGCCAATCATTTGCTTGCTGCACATGCTCTGATATGCTAGGGTAACTTGCAATGTTGTGGCTTTTATCTACTCCGATTTTATACTATCTTCGATGGAAAAAGTAAGTAAAAATGGCAACAGCTTCTACAAATGTTGGATGAAGACATTACAAAACGCAGAGCGTGAAAATAGTCCTCTAACTAAAATACACTTAATCCCTATAGGGGTTTCAAAAAGTATAAGGAAAAACAAATAAGTTCACGGATGGGATGTCAAAAGATTTTGGCAGGCCAGTCGTGTGCACAATAAGATGCCTGGACAAAAAATATGAGGCAAAACAACATCGACAAGACAACGTATCAAAAAGAGCACTGTTAAAAATTTCCGTAAATTAAGAAAACAGATTTTCCGTAAAATCTGTTTTAGAAAACAATAAAAATAAAAAACAAAAAACATACAAAATGTTAATTTACGGAAATATTTCAAAAATTTCTGGCAGCAATATTTCCGGACTTTTTTTTTCGTTCCGTAATTTTAAATTACGGAAAAATTATGTTAAAATACACATTTTTTTCCATAATATGAGACAAATTTCTGTAAAAATACTGTCAAAGTTCCGTTAATTGACAGAAAATCTGTAAATTTACCCTAAAAAGTCTGGAAATACTGCTGCCAGAAATTTCCGTAAATTTACGGAAAATTTTCTAACAGTGAGGGGAAGAAGAAAAAGAAGGAAGTCCGCCAAAGACCAAAAACTTGAAACATACAGTCTAAATTTTGCAACGGATAACGCATTTGACCTCTACTGATACCATGTAGCCAAAATAACTTTGAATAAATCTGTTTATGTAAACTCCGGATAGGTCATATATTATGTTTTATAAAATGACCCTTTTGGTGCCATTAGGGCACATGTGGTCCAGTGGATAGAACGACCGACTCATGACCCAAAGGTCCTGCGATCGAGTCCTGCTGAGGCCAATGTGTTGTGCACTTGGGCAAGGCACTTTACCTCGCTTGCCTCTCTCCACCTCCTTTGAGCGCCGCCCAAAGGTATAAGTATTCCTTGGGCATTTGTAAGGCAGCTGACATATTCTAGTGGCAGCGGAATAAATGTAAAGCGATTTGATACATTGTGAAAAGCACTACTTTAGTATATAAATGTCGACATTTATATCTATTTATATATTTGGGTCAAAGCTGAAGGCACATACTTTGCAGTTGTTATGCAGATACATATAAACGGTGTATGCCTTACATGTGCTTGTATTTTCGGGACAACTAAGTATTAGTGACACTAACACATATGTTGTCCCAAAAACACATATTATTTATATAAAGAGCTGAAAATTGTCTGCTAACAATTTCCAAGCATTTTCCTATAATGCAATTAAAACCTATGACCGTTTTATGAGATATATAATGTAATATAAACAGTGTTTGTAAACAGGTCTATTCAATGTTCTTTTGGCTTCAGAGTAGCATTAGAGTAAAACAGATGGGTCAACCAGTTGAACTAACTACATTATCCGTTGTAAAATTTAGAGTGAAGTAAGTTATCAAATATAATGAATCAAGGAGAAGTTATTGGATTTAATTGTTCGATGAGTAATTTTTCGCCGAAGGTGTTCTAAGAAGGAATTGGCACCTAATTCGCGCCTACTTGTCAGTGTTGGGAAACGAACTTGCGGTTTTGATGGTAGAAGCAATAATGCATGTTGCAAAGCCCTATTCAATACTCTGCTGATATTGATGGTCAACCATTAAAACGGCGGTTTTTTGTTTATATCTTGGGAATGAAATGGATTTGAGGGCTCAAATTTCAGGACGACAAGGAGAAAAATACGGCCTTTCATCTGATATCAAAATCGATACTACTTCGGGTAAATCAGTGGGGCCCCAAAGACGATCGGAACACGCACCTTTAAAATGGCGTAAATAACGTGAAGCCGTTCCTAGGTGTGACCCCCCCCCCCTTCATTAGCAGAAATCTGTCGTCAAAATGTTGAGTTGTTGGCAAAATCGGTATTAATGTTAAATAGATGTAGGTGGAATATTTTAATGAAATGAAATATTTTGTCGGAAGATGTTACTTCCGATTGGTAATATGCAGTGGAACTTATTATGCAGTATTTTGTAATGATAGTGTTCTCCCCCTCAGATTTCGGAACCGACGGAAAAATATGTAAAACAACCCATATTTCATCAACTCCTCTAAATAATAAATAATCTAAACCTAACAAACAACATAACATTTCATGAAGCATAAAGGAACGATGAATCACTTTGGTCAACAGCAATTAACTCATGAAATAAATTATCATCATTGTAATTGACTAAAAACTTCCCCAGGGCTACATAAATGCAATTAAGATGTGGTATATATATTACAATATATACACAAATATTTTTATGGAACAACAAGCAATGCGGTATTTGGTCAGCAGTAATGATACTACAAACATATGGTTATTCACTACCGATCATTCAATGCACTAGTTGCGATTAGGAAATGGCATAAATAACGCATAACAAAAATATAACAAAAACAAATCTTAACAAACATCATGGAATGCATAACACAAGTCATGATAAATGTAATAAAACATAGTTCATTAAACGATTTCAAAAAGAATTATGCGTGAAAACAGTGAGCAATTGATTACAAATGATAGTAAAAAATAATAATAAAGTATTGTAAGCCTTTTCAAACATTCAAACATTTCACTAGGCATTAAGAAGTAATAAATGATTTGGTCAATAGCAATTAACATGATCAAGTCACAAAATAAATTAAACAATAATTGACATTGACAAGGCTCGCAGAGCTACATATAAATGTATGTGGTATAAATAATACAAGTATATACAAATATACATACATACATACATACATACATACATATATGTCGTAAGAATCAGTTTGGTTGATATACAGTGCTGGATATTGAAACTTGTGTTATCACAACGTTTCGGGCATACACCCTTTTTCAAGTGTGGTACAACATACATAAATACATACATACATACATACATACATACATACATACATACATACACATATACACATACATACGCGGTGTATAATATTGACAATTGAATACTTTTTCATTATTGATTATACAAACAATATAAACATGGTGGGTACTACTCGATCCTCGGCCTCAACTACAACACTCATACCAGGCTGCCAACAGTGCCCGGTTAATCAGGTACTATATCATGCATATCCAGAAATATTGACAATTCTTGCCTACTTTTGGATGTTTTTAATTCTGCCGTTGCGCGGGGCATACATTGGTGCCCAGCACCAAAATGTTTCTTGTTATTCCTTATGACACGACAAAGGTATTGGTATACATTTCACACAATTAAAATATTTTAGAATTTGACACTTCTCCCACACCAAGGGGAATTTTCGGGGACATTTTACGATGCTATGCATCTTTCCTGAAAATTTCTGATTGGTACTACTTTTCCAGGGTCTCTCTTGGACTAATAGGTAAGGACATATTGCAAAAAAATATTGTATGCTTAGGAAAAACGGAACAAAAGTGGTATTCGATTTATGTCATTTGTTAATAATATGATAAATGTATGTCTCATAGGTTCATAAACATCTTCATTAGGCAAAATGCCGGAGGAAATGTAAGTACTCAATAGATGCCACAAAGTTTCCAAAGACGTTTTCAAGAAGCCTTCGATCCATCTGTTAAAAAAAAATATGAAAAAGAGATCAAGTTAAATCCGCAAAAATAGTAAATTAATTTGGAATCACTAGTAACAAAATCAACAAACAATAATGTAAGCCAAGGTGTCAACAGAATTCAATCTAGCAATAGTTAAGTTATTATTGATCAATTTTCTTTACCTTTTGTTTGCAACGTAGATATTTCCGTGGAATTGCCATCTTTATAGCTGCTCCCAACGCGTTTATTGAACATCTTGCGTATACCGGTTGAGATCTGTGCATATTGTTGAAAAATATGAGTTTAGTAAATGCTCAACCATAGAAAATAATTATACATATTAGATATTACATCAATACAGTCTATCATTTCTTACGGCCCATTTCTTACGGCCCATTGCAAAACATCTCTTAGAATATCATTTCGGAGCGACCGTTTGAGATTGTTGCCCCAAATTGTGTTCCAGGACCACAATCAGTTAAATTGCCTTATAAGGCAGCTTTTCGCTAATTTTCTAACTTCAATCGCGATTCCTGTTTTTTTCATTCAATCACTCACTCTCAAATATGTATAAATAATATTAAATTAATTTGTGAATTAAAAAAAAAAAAAAAAAAAAAACCCCGGGGGCCACTTGTATTCCAACGTGGATATGATGCGTAAACACGAAAATTGCGAAAAAAGGGCATCTTTTTTCCAACATGCGATGTACGCGCGTACTCTTTTAGGTGTTCAAAAACAGCCAATATGAAACGGGTTTAAATGGGGGGTGTGTTTTTTTTGGTTTTTTACTTAACCCTGATATTGGTCATGTTATAATCTCATTAAGCAGGGATCCAAAACTCTCCAAATATTGGTAATCGGAACTTGGGACGTAAAGCAAAGCAAGAATAATAAAGGTATATTTTTACGATTCAATGCCTGCTGGTACATAACAGATAAAATACTTTTTAGGTATGGTTTAGCTTGTTTGTTTTAGTCGGTTAAAATACGTGTTTAGGATTGCAATTTTGAAAGTCTTGTTCATGCATCATTCCACCTTTGAATACAAGTGCCCCCCCCGGGCTCACGACTTTTGGGTTACAAGATAGGCGCCTATAGGTTCTACACCACTAACCTGACTGCCGTAAGGATCAAAATCTTGGATGGACCTACTTTCTTGCATGCAATCTGGAAAAAGTGCTTTAAATGTCTGAAATTCACTAGTATTAAAAATTGTAAATTTTATTATTTTTTTTATTTTTTTTATTTTTTTTATCTTTTTTATTATTTTCAGTGATTTGATAAATTACTCCGCTGTCATCAATTTCACACTCGATTTGCAAATTACTAGCGTTGGGCATATAGAGAATCTTGGTTGCAGGTCTGACATCGGGCAAGTTTGGTGATTCGAACTAAAACATTTTTCCGGTCATCATATGTTCAAAATGTTGGTGTAGTTTGGTGATTTCAGCTTGTACTTTGGGGTGATGTGTTGTCTTGCCTCTTTGAATTTTTTAATGTGAAAGAAACATGCTCAAAGTGCCATGTTTCCCATAGACAACTGTGTATAAGTGAGTTAGGGTGTTTAACCTATAGACGCACGCCACCCATCAGAACTGGCAGAATCACCTTTTGTAGCTTTTTGTAATACCCTATAAATACTTGACGGAATCAAGCGCACACACAGGCATTAATACCGCGCTATGAGATAAGCCAAAAAATGTATCCTGTATACTATTACGGCAAGAGAATATCTCATCAGCTTCCCCAATGCATTGCTGCCAATGGAGAAATGTATACAGGGTAGTCATGTGAATCGTAAGACAAGACTTATTCTTAAATGCCAGTTCTCGATCGGTACCCGGTATTTAGCCATGTTTTATTGCTAACGATTCACATCAGTACCTGTCCAAAACCTCCACGGAGCAATGCATTGTGGAAGTATGATCTTATTTGCGGTCATGGACTCGTATTCGTTTTTTGGAGCTTTGCTGTAATTCCCTTGCTTTTGGGCCTTTGGAGCCGTATTGCGAGAGCCCACCTCTACTCTTGTGTCTTGCGATATATCTAGTTCGGGCCCGACTATAGTATCTTTATGGAGGTAGAACGAAATGAGGATAACTAGAGATAAACAAGGTCTATATATAGTACCACTTTAGTTATTATCACTAAGCCTGGGAGTGTAATCCCACATAATTGTATTGCACTTCCGACCCGGGGTGCACTCCCATCTTGGAAGTAACCCGTGAGGCTGTTAAGACACCTTTTTCAGCATCGTTGTCACCCAAAGACCCCATATTTTTTTAAATTTCACCCAAACAACCCATAATTTTGTGAACTTTACCATGGACCCAAATACCTTCTATTTTTTGATACTAAAATCTCCCATACTCCCTCACAAATCAACAGAATAAATGTAATTAAAGATAACTAGTATTATAAAACTTTATTGAAAAATTTGCAAAGTAAATTCTCAGTTTGAGGGTATCCTAAGGGTGGCGGAGGGAACACGCGTATCCAGTCTAAAAATAATTTCGTAGCTGTAACGTAGGCTTCTGCTTGCACCAAAATGGGACAAACTAATTTCAAATTCTACCTGAACCATATTTCCTGTTCCAAGGGCAGAGCCCCGCATGGGCAAGGATCGTATCATATAGTAAACCCCGGGTGTGAGATCCTGATCTCCTACGTTCGAGATTCTGCTACGTCCCTGTTACAACAAACGAATGCATTGTTAGTGATTCAACAATTTTGTTAATCCCCTTTATATCTACCTTGAAAATGGTCATTTGCGGGCCCACTCTCGCATGTTTTCCAAATCTATTCAATGTTTAACGCACCATTTTCTGTAATTGTAACATCCTGGCCTGATCCGGGATTTGGTTTCTGAACGGCACAATCCCTCACGTCTTTCAGGAACATTGCAATGGCCTCTCTTCGTTTTATTAATTTAGGAAGGGGCATTTTGAGAGACGGGGAACCGACGACCCCCGCGGTCGACGACCCTCCACGAAACTTAAAGCCCCGCATCAGACCAAGGCGTATCGATTATAATTGTTTTCTTGCTTGTCAGGTCTTTAATATCACGAGTATGGAAGGGCTTAAGCCTTCCACTAAACCTCACAATATAGCGGGTGTTTCCATTAGGTGACACCCTTTTCTGACATACTTTTCTGACACCCTATGAATTCGGAAACCTTAACGGACCTTAACGGAATAAACTACTACGTTAAGATCTGAAGTAACAGACTTACGTCTTCGTCCATGAGGCACTGGCAGACAAAGATGAAAACACCCTGGAAGAAACCGATCAAAACAACGGTTCTCTTATTTAGGATGAACTTATATCCACACTTAAGCTTATTGGCATATTCCACACACTTCAACACATCCAGCTGCATCTTCGAAGCCTCACAACCGGCTCACAACTAGTCACCATCCCGCTCTCTCAACGCTTTAAAGCAATAATAGCACATTTTTTTCTGAAGAGCGCCCCCGATTTTTCAAAAATTTTGAGATTTTTACACGGTTACATTGGTAACTGGCTAGAAAACTATACCTGTGAATGGTTAAGCTCGAAAATGTCTATGTGTCGCAAACGAAGGAATTTTGTAATTAGAATAATTAATATCGGAGATCTCCGATAATAATTCAACGGCTGCTGGAAACGCGCCATGTACGTAATCAACGCTCATCCATTAGTTGTGTTTTTGGTTTAGGCAAGTCAAGTTAGAGGTCATTTTCTTGAGGTGGCACTATTTCATCATGGACGGACATAAACTTCGGATTTCCAGCTCTGCCGTTAAGTACAATCTAATTACAAAATCGCTTATTTTATGACAAACGCCTTTTTGAGCATTCTCGTTTGCACGTGTAGTTTCCTAGACAATTACCAACATAACTGTGCAAAAATATCAACTTTAAAAACTGAGGGCGCTCTTAAAATGTGCTGTTATTTGCTTTAAACCACCCGCACACAAACACTTAAAGACATACATACTTAGAAACAAACCTTTCAAATGTGCAAAGAAGTAACATAATTTAAATACAAAGAACAGCAATATTTAAATCGTATATATGGCGTAATTAGAACCGTTACCATGGTTACCTGACTTGTATTGAAGATAACAAACAAGTAGGAAAAGATGACAGCGGATGCCGAATCGAATTGCAGAATTCCGAAGATCCACGTACAACCAAGCAACGGCTCAAGAATGAAAAGAGCACGCATACTAGCCCTGGGAAAGGAAAAGATTTTTTAAATGTACACTGGAAACACTAATAATAAGGCTTTCACACTGAGCCTGTGATCGATCGACTTTTGCGATCGATCGCCGTTTTTGAAGACTAGTGCAGCCGTTTTCTGAATACTAGACACCCATGCGCAATAGCGCCTTAGTTACGATGTAAAAGTTTTCCAAAATGAAGGATTTAATGAGCTGCTGCTTTCACAAAATACTTCTTTTTTGAGGCAATTTTACCAGCAGTGTGGTTGTAGTTGACTTTTTTAATGGGGCTTTTTGGAAGGTACCATGGCCAATCTTTTAATTGATATGACTTGTCACCTGGTTTGTTTCGCACAGAAAAGAAATTGTGAGTTTTCTCTCGTGGAAATGGAACGGACTGAGCTAAGGAAATTCAAACATGGCGGAATAGACGCTTACGTAACTTGCATAGTGGCGGGAACGAATGCGTGCTGTTATTGAGAAAGAACAACGGCATATGTGTGTCAGAGTTTGCGAATGATTATAATGAATTTGGTAGCTGGTTTAAAGTCTACGGAACGGCGATCGAATCGCATAAAATTCGATGCGATCACCGGTCAGTGTGAAAAGCCTTAAAATCAATATGAGTCCCAAACAGGCTACATTTTGATCGATATGTTTTTCTTGTAAGTGTGGGCTAGAGAGGATATAGGCTGGATATATGACATCACCAAATTTTCATAGGCCTAGTTTTCAAGGGCTATAATCATTATTATCTGAAGTTTTAAATTAAATAGTTACCTACGTCGTGCGATTTGACTTATCCATATTGGTTGAAGATTCAGGAATGTCTTCAGTGTAGCAATAAGGATACCACCATTGATCTGAAAGAATACAAGAGACCACTTACAAATAAGAGCACACGGGATATCATGATCATAAGGTTGCGGGATCGAACCCCACCGCAGCGGGGTGTGTTGCGCCCTTGAGCTAGGCAAGAAGTTTAAACTTGATCTGTTACCACCACCAGGCCCGTGTTTTTCAACGGATTTGAGCTTGATAAATTGATCGAGATTATACTTAGTGCTTGGGAAAGACCCTTCATCTCACTTATCTCCTTCTACCCAGGTGTATTTATGGATACTAATTCATGCTGGGGAATACAACAGATTTGTTGTGCAGAGAAATGGTAACCCATCCACACCAATAATACGTGGACGAGTCTGACCAAATCGCTAGAGGAAGAGAAACATGTATTCCTAGAAGCATATCAGAGCAGATTCATTATAGTGGGGCAAATGAGCATTTAATGATAAATCCTTGAAATTTGGCACAGAGTTAAGGTCCGACCAAAGAAAGAGCTTTGGTTATAGGGGCATCGCAGAGGGGCAATGAAAGATTGTATGGAGGAACCAACAATTGCTCCAATCTTGTTGAAACTATACCAAATTGTCTGTCCGGTTAGAAGAATTCTAAATTATGTATCATTTGTTCATGTACGACATATGGGTTTGGGGTTAAAATGTGGAAAGTAGCCAAAATTTCAAATTGTACAAGGTCAAAAAAAAAAATTAAAAGTTGCTCAGACTTTCTTAAAATGTGAAGTACAATGTTCATCTAGTTAAGGCAATGGAAATAAGAAATAATTTTCACTATCAGTTTTCATTATCCTCTATGAGTAGTTATCATCTTATGTGGCCAAGAAGTCAATGTAATCCAGTGTAATCAGAAGTCAGTGTGATCCAGTGCACATTGAGTGACAAGTGGCCTTTTCTACCTTCTTCCGCCTCCTCTACTACTTCGGAAACAGAACAAGTGATGGATAATTTAAGACAATTCTTACCAAAATCATTTTTGTTACACCCGTACAACCAGAAATTGACTTTTGGGCTATCTATTCTCAGAATTTTGACTCCATAACTCCAAAACCCTAGGTCGCATATGAACAAACTATACATAATGCATAGTTGGAATCCTTATAACCACACAAAAAAATTGGTATACCTTTCAACAGGATTAGAACAATCCTGAAGTTTTCCACGTACAAACTTTCATTGCCCCTCACTGTGAAACATGAGAGATCTGCGATGCACCTATACCCAAAAAATCTTGGGACTTTTTGTACAACTTACCAGAGCAATCAAGAGTGCTGGAGCAGCAAAGGCATACACGATACCGTGTGTTATTGGCAACCAGCATCTAAAAACCGCACAAACAGAAAGCATTACATTTGGGGTGTATTGCTTATTCATAATTTATAACATGCACAATTGAATTACATCCATAATTTATAACATACGCGAGTGAATTATATATGAACGCCTTTATTCGACTTCCGTCATCTCGGGGTTTTTCGCCCTTATTTTTTCTTTTTGTACTTTTAAATGGCACATCAATGCATGTACGGAATGCGCTGTACCATTAAAAATAACATGTAAATATATTTTGTGGTAAATGTTCATCCAAAACAACAGCTAAAAACACCAAAACAAAAACAAACACACACATCTCCAAAAGCCGCACATTTAAAATATGTGATCGACGCTAGACACGAACTAATATTGCATTGTAAACTACAGAACGCAAACAAATTTACTAGTAATTAAACCTGTTGTCATTCACCGAATTATGACCAATGACCAATTAAAAATTAGATTTTCTATAGGTGTAAAAATTCAAAGTATTTAGTAACGTCTGACGATTCCTTTCTGGCATGACACTTAGAGTATCAACATCTAATCCTGGTAGGTCTATACTTAAAATATAGTATAACCCTGAATAAATATTACCTACAGCGATTCATATGGGCTGAACTTAACTAGTCCACTGCTACACTGTTAATCGAGTACATACACTTGCAAACGATCTATTACTTACATTCCTCTATATCCGTACTGATTGTATCGAAGGCCAGCTGCACTAGCGACGATTGGTATTGGCGAACCTACGATAAACCATCCATATTTTTTTTGCAAAACCCAACAACTCAACAATGTCAAAAATGGAGTATCAATACGTATCAAATAAAATCAAACTAAATTGAAATGTTTGTTAATCTACGCTTGCTTATATTTACTTCACACCATGTTCAAAACAATTGTCAATAATGTTTTGACCTAGAAAAAACGCTAAATGTTCATCACAAACACATTTTGCATTTTCAGAATGAGTATATTATTTGACATAAACTGATAGTGTCTTTAACAGCATCATGAAGAGGAGAATCCTTACCCCATGCAACTGCAATACACACCCAGGGCTTCATGGACCATTTAATGGTCGGTTTCATTTTGATGAACACATACACACCCTCCATTAACATCCACATGAACACAGTCAAGAAAAAGTAATGCAGGAGCACAGTCACGGCAACACAGGCACTCTGAGCAACCAGGATGAAATAAGAATGAAAAAATATCATAAACTTTCGACTAACAATTCAGAATTGAAATTTCATGTAGAAAGACGTTATTTTTTATTTTGCAATATGATTTACAGGGTAGTTTATTGACACATTCTGTGAAACCATTATCATGTGGGTTTCCATACCTTGGGCGTTGTTTCAATACCGAATACGAATATCAGTTGTCCAATGAGCAAACTCAAAGCGAGGTTGGTGTGGATGATAATACGAAGTTTCTTGCAGAGTCTACAAACACAAAAACACAAGAGATCCAATTATTGTTTTAATTTTAATATTTTGGACTTAACATTTCACTTTCATAATATTGTACTTGAAATGTACTTGCTCCAAACATGGACATTTGAAATAATAACATACAGTACAATCCAAGTACAGTGCATGGACTGTACAGTGCTTGGTACAAGATCAGTGTACTTTCAGAGAATCAAAGCAAAGTACAATAAACAAAGTACACGAATGAGGAATATGGGCAAAATGTTAATATCAAATACGTGTACTGGAAATGTACGGTTTCAGTAACCTGACCCATCTGACACACTATTTTTCTGACACACTTATGAATTCGGAAACCCTTTACAGAATAAAGCACAGGTTTATTCCAATAAGGTTTCCGAATTCATAAGTGTGTCAGAAAAGTGTGTCAGATGGGTCAGGTTACGGAAACTCCCGAAATGTACTTGTTTCTTTCTAGAGAAGTACATGTGTCAAAAGATGCGAATATGATGCAATTTGAGCAGCAGAAGCTGTCCTCAGAAAATTCTTGGCATACACATGGGTTTAGCCCGGGGGGGGGTGGTGCACTTGTATTCAAAGGTGGATATGATGCGTGAACAAGAAAATGCGTAAAAAAGGGTGTCTTTTTTCCAACAAGCGATGTACGCGCGTACATCGTTTAGGGTGTCAAAAACAGCAAAATATGGAAAAAAGGTATGTTTTTTTCTTAACCCTGAAACTGTCATGTTATATCTCATTAAGCAGGGATCAAAATCATCCAAAATATTGTAATGGGAACTTGGGAAGTAAAGCAAAGCAAGAAAATAAAGGGTATATTAACGATACAATGCATTGCGTACTTGTTGAGGGTAATCATAAAACGGCAAAAATACTTGTTTAGGGTATGTTTTAGCCCCGGTTTTAGCTTGTTTTAGTAGGTGAAAATACGTGTTTAGGGTGCATTTTGAAAGTCCATGTTCACGCATCATATCCACCTTTGAATACAAGTGGCCCCCGGGGGGTTTAGTCTTGTTCTTAACAATGGAAACCGACTACATTTTAACCTTTCGTCTTAGTACCACCGGTGGGTAGTTTAATAGTGACAAAAGGAATTGTGTCATTTGAAGCAAAACTTATACAAAATTACACACATATCTCATCCAGTTATTTTCTACTTTTTAAGAACAATTCTGGTGTTGGTTTTGTACAAGTATTAGTCAAAATCGGGACATAATCTACTCGTGCTCGGCAAAAACACATTGTTTTCAGGTCATTGTATCAAACTATCACTAGCTAAAGTAGATTTTTCCCTTTTCCCAGGTTTTGCCTAGAAATTGTACAAACCAACACTTACGAATTATTCTCATATGATGGATGAGGTGTGAATTATACAATGTGAGTCAAAATAAAATCTTACATTTAGAATGAAAAATAATTAAAATAGTTAAAGGTCCCAGGAAATGAGATGATAAACCTACTCCAAATCTTTATGGGACATTCCATTCCAAAAAACAGGGCCAGAAAAAAGAATACACTACCAGTGACATCATTAGTGAAACTATTGATTTTCAGTCAGTGTCATGAATAGATTCACACCAGTAGCCTGGAATTTTCAATTGCTCTCTGAAAAATCAATGGTACCACAAATGATGTCATCACCAACCAAAATATTGAATGCTTTCTGGTCCCTCCTTGTAGACTTGACACAAACCACATAAATTCTATTTGCATTTCCTGGGACCTTTAAGAATTATTTTTGCTCAAATGTTTGCTTTAGTTATAAAAAGGGATAAACAGGCTTTCAGAAAACGTTGCTTTGGTGTCATTTGGATTTTAGAGGAAGAACTTATGCCTATTTTACTGAGGAGACTTAAAAATCCCACTTTTAGCTGATTTTGAGCCAAACAAAGATGCAGCAGTGATTTGAGTAAAACATTCAGCACCAAGTTATTGTCAAACAATAGAAGGTAGAAGAATAATTGCAGGATTATTAAATTAATGTCCAAGAGATTACAAAAGAAAATGCTGAGTGAAAAAAATATTTTATTTCCGAAATAAGAAAGTCAAGATAGCTGGTGTAAGACCACGGTTTACTTTGGATAAGCAAGATTTCATGGTTTTAACCTACAACGAAACTTGGGAGCCAAAGTGAAACCATAGAAGGTTTTGTATTCAGCTTGAACAACAGTGCATTAATGAATTTTAAGTTTTAATTCCAATTTATTTACAAAAAAATCAGCTTTAGTTCTTCTCAAAATTTATGGACGCTGAGTATACTGTATTTGTGCCAAATAATTACCATAGAGATGTAAAATTAAAAAAAAACAATGATATGGAGTGATTTTCAATAACGGACTCTTTGTTATTGAACAATGGTAATTTAATTTATTGACAAGATTTTACTTATAATTATGTTACACATTAGACTGTTTTATTCAAACTGATACGTTTTTGTCAAGAAGAAATCGATACCAACTGAAATAGCATGTGAGAATTATCTTTGCTATAATGAGTTATGGTATATGTCGGTGTCAGTCTCTCCGCATTATGGCTAAAAGTGGCCAAACAGAATATTTAGATCTCTCCGCAAAATTAACATAGCTTCTGAACCCGAAGTTCGAAAGACACCAAATAAAAATCTTCTGATAGCCTGTTTATCCCTGTAAACAACCAAAGCAAACATTCAAGCAAAAATAACGTTCAACCTTTCAAGAGAAAATCTTTCTTGAATGTAGAGTTTTTATTGACTCACTGTATTGTGTCTAAATATTATTTTATACGACAGAACCCCTTAAAAGATCGAGGCCACTCCTATCCTACCTACCTGAAATATCCAAAAAGTGCCAAGGTTAGTATAAGGCAAATGGTTGATATGGCAATGCCGATGATGGTTAGGTAATGCAGGACATCTTGGTGTTGCTGGGGTATTTCAATCTGTTGAAAACATTGATGGCATTTTTATTGAAAACCCCTATTTGTTATTGGTTAAGGCAACAACATGAGTTGTAACATTCAACTAATAAATCTGCAATTATCGTGATGAGCTACATTAGATGAATACTACACACTGGTCAATCAAAACCATTGTTTCATGAAATGATTATATTACAAAATAGATACATTATAGTAGATTTCAAATTTAGTGAGAATACTTTGCATATTTTGCATGGGGTGTTATTGGCATGAAGGTTCAATCCCCGGCCATGCGGAGACTAGATTTTTGTTACCATTACAATACACATTAGCTCATATTGTAACCATGCTACAAAGTTTAATGATAAAAAGACATGCCATGGTTGGCCGAAATGCCAAGGAACTCACAATCCGCTTGCGCTAATCTCTTAATACAAGTTTCTCTATGCAAATGCGACTGGTTTAGATGAAGGCTGGGGACAAACAAAATTTTTTTAATTGTAAAAAAAATGTCTTAATTAAAGAACATAAGCGACTTTTAACCCTTATTATAACTGTTTTTTTTACTTACGTCTATCACTTGCATAAGAACAGCAAAACTTGTCATGTGATCGCATGAGCAGGTCACGTGAGAGCCATTTCTTGTTACATAAGAACAGCCATCCGTAGACCATCTTGTAGATAAATATAAACAGGAAAATGTTAATTAATTCAAAATTGACTGTATTCTCTTTAAAAGGAAACATTTCAGCACTATCCTGCTTAGATTATCTTTACTTCTTTCCTTCAAAACGGTTCAATAAGCAACGAATGCGAAGACAAAAAGTTTGTGACATTTTATGAACAAATGTAAGATTTGAGCTTACCCATAGTTTTGTCTGTAATAGCTGCATACAGGGATCTTGATTGTCGTCTTGTCATTGACGGTCTTTGATTGACGGTAGGAAACAAGATGAATATGGAAAAATGAACAAAATATAATAAAGAAAAATACACTCAATGTAAATTACAACATGGCATGCCGTACCAAGTTTTTGTGTTGCTCGCGTTTGTGTAGTTTTGTTTAGGGGGGGAGGGTAAGCCGCTTGCGTATCGGTGTGTGTGTGTGTGTGTGTGTGTGCGGGTGTGTGTGTGTGTGTGTGTGCGGGTGTGTGTGTGTGTGTGTGTGTGTGTTTCGTGTGTGTGTGTGGTAATGCGCGTGCTTGCACACCCTCGTGCATGAGCACACATAATAGCTCACAATGGTATATGATACAAATATTGAAAATTCTTTTAGAGTGCACTGGTAACAATTTCTTATAGATGTTCCATTGCAAGAATAAAAAAAAATAATGCAACTACAATACAAATACAATAATAAATATAAAACATGTAAAATTTATGTTTATTTACCGACTTTTGTTAAAGGGGATGGCCGATTTAAGTCTATAAATTTTTCTATCTTGTTAGAATGGCCTTCGCCCCAAAAGCTCATCTGTAAAGTTTTGCGCCGATATTTCAAACCGTTTTGAAGTGAGAGCTGAAAACGTGATTTTGTAATCCCCATAGAGTACTGTGTAAAACTAATATTGGTTCGACCAAAATGGGGCACAATTTCCCTCATAACATCCAAGCCAAACACCTTTTAGCCTTAAGATTTCACAGTACCAAAATGTTGACTACTTCCGGTAAAATCTGGGGTCACTGAGGACGAGGCTATTAGTGATCGGACCATGGACCTTTAAATGAACACTTACGTGGTCAAGGTCTGGGATTGCCCGTTGGTGGTCAGGGGTTGTCCATGGGACCCTAACTTTTAAAAAATGTTTTCCCATGGGAATATTTTCAATAAACCCCCGCATGTCAGACTACTTAAAAAAAACATTAACAACAAAGAAAGAAAAATTTAAAAACTTATTTTGACCTTGAAATTATATATGGACGAAACATTGACAGTATTTGTTTGATGATAGTAACATAAGTCCACATACTAGTGGCCACCAAATGTCAAAGGTCACTTTATTTGGAAAATGATTTTTGTCATGGATATGCCTCTGGATAGGCCCCTTGGTGTTCTAACGCGACTCTCCGCAACGCGTAACACATTTTCATGCACCTGTCAGAGATTGAGGGATAAACCAGCTTGAACCATTATCAGAACAATTGGTCTGCATCATATCATTTTGCGTTTTCCCGCGCTTCTCACGAAAACTGATTTTTTGGTCCATAATCCCCCCCCCCCAATCTTGAACCACTTGAGTGTTAAGCAATAGCAAGATTAGGGACGTACTAACTGGTTTATTGTTATTGTGCCTTTCCTTGGCAAGAACTTAAACGTTATGGAAGGGCAAGGGGATAACACAGCGTTCTTCCATACTACCACACCTACCACCGCCCCCCCCCCCAATACTACCCCCCGTACCCAAACCCCCCCCCCCATTTTCTTCCCAGCTTCGCGTAACAGGCACAGAACGTTACCAGTGTATAAATGATCGCGACCCTTACACCTAGTTTTACTCGTTCGTTCTTGAATGGGAAAAAAAACATGGCCATATAAGCGATTAACCCATAACCAGCACAGTAACGATCTTAGAATTTCGGTTCATCATCTAAAAAAGGTATCTTCTTGCGTGGAAAGGGTTAGCATTATGTCTCTTATTTCAATCTGCCCCCCGCATAAACTGAAATCCGGTCCGGGGCCTGAAATCTAAGCGACGGAAAAAAAACACCTGTTTTTAAACGGGCCCGACCGTCCCCGATTTTTCAGTTTTGCAAGAATAATTTTTTGTAGTTTATTTTTCCAAAAATCATGTAAAAAAATCAGCCTGTTTTTAGCCCAAATTTATCACTTTTTGGCAAATCTTGTTAGAAAATTTGTTTTGTAAACCTTTTTCATTCATTTTTTCTCTTGATTTTTCAGATTTTTTTGGGCTATTTGGGCCAATTTTGAGCTCCAGAAAAAAGAAAAATTTAAAAAAGAAAAAATATTCTCTCCGAACCGAGACCGACCGACCGACCTTACTTGAAGGGTCCGCTCGCCCGTAAAAAAACAGAGTTTTTCTTTTTTCGTCGCCTAGGGTCGTTAGTAGGCCTACGTCGTGGTTGAAATCCCCCAATCGTTATATAACACATAATGTCGATGGAACAATATGCTTTACCCTCGGTTGACATATCATAAATGTTATATTTATATAATCTTGCTTTCATATAGCGGAACGGCCGGACCGGTCTCGTTAATTAGATATACAAGCAATCTTGCTCCAAAATACGTAACGGCTGGTTCGGTTATCGCCTCTCACACTGACGTAGGACAAAGATAATGCTTCCATGGACTGATTTCAAAATGCCCACCATTATTGAAGCGTCTTTAAATAAGAAAGGAAAGAAATGTTCACTTTACTGTTAATTCATCTATTTTTAAGTAAAACGACCATTTGCTATGACTTCATAAATCATAAATACAGAAAAGGTCAAATCTTCAGTTTGCTGACCTCCAATCACCTTACACAACATAAATCGGGGATATACAAGAAATGTTGAAAGCGTAAAGGTTCGTTCATACTACACTGCAACGTGCGTTGCGGTAAGTTGCAGTGCTCGAATACGGTCTCTGTCCAGTATACTGCATTGCGGTACTGCAACCGAGTTAAATTTATTTTAACTGCAGCTGCAGCAGGCTACGTTGAGTTGCTGCAGCAAGTGACCGATTATATCGGCACTGCACTGCACAGTGCAGCGAGGTATGAACGAACCTTAAACGAAGACAAAATGAAATATCGATAAAGGTTCGTTCATACTACGCTGCAACTTGCGTTGCGGTAAGTTGCAGTGCTCGAATTACGGTCTCTGTCCAGTATACTGCATTGCGGTACTGCAACCGAGTTAAATTTATTTTAACTGCAGCTGCAGCAGGCTACGTTGAGTTGCTGCAGCAAGTGATCGATATATCGGCACTGCACTGCACAGTGCAGCGAGGTATGAACGAACTTTGACATTATATCAGAAACGTGGAGGCCAATGCATTGAGGTCCATACCTTGCTGCACAATGCGTTGTGTTGCCGATAATATCGATCGTTGTAGCCCGATTTTATGTTGTGTAAGGTGATTGGAGGTCAGCAAACTTGAAGATTTGACCTCACTGCACTGCACAGTGCAGCGAGGTATGAACGAACTTTAACATTATATCAGAAACGTGGTCCAATGCATTGAGGTTCATACCTTGCTGCACAATGCGTTGTGTTGCCGATAATATCGATCACTTTCTGTCGCAACTCAACGCAACTCGTTGCTATTCAAGTTCAAGTGAATATAACTTTTTTACGGTACCGCGATGCAGTATTCTGGGAAGAGACTGTATTTCAGCCAACATAAAGGTCCGTTCATACTTCCACTGCAATGCAGTGCAGTGCTGGTGCACTGCCGATATATCGATCACTTTCTGCTGCAACTTGATGCAACCCGCTGCAACGCAAGTTAAAGCGAATTTAACTTCGTTGCAGTACTGCATTGCAGTATATCCAGGCAACGCACTGCACTGCACTGCAGTGCAGTGGAAGTCCGAGCGGACCTTAACTCACCGCAACCATAGATGTACAGTTGTAGCCCGACAATGAGTACGACGGACTATAATTTAGAATATGAGGTATCGACTCATACCAAGATGGTACTTCATAATTATTTCTGCTCTGTCTATCTTCTGCAACTACTTCTTCAAGAGTAATTGCTAACAATGGTCTACCCAAGAGTGGTCTACTCCATCGTGGGTCATCTTTGGCGGACTCGCAATAAGCTAACTGCCCAGTCTGCAATCTTGTATGTTGTGTTATGTACAGCATCTTTATTTACACCCTCAATTCTTAATTTGCCATGCTCTATCTCAGAGGACGTAAAGGATTACCTAACCTTGCCACTTTTTGAGGGCAGGGAGATGAAAGTATAATGTCTGCAGATTGGGTAATTGCAAACGAACGTTAAACTAACGTTCATGGCGGTTCAGGGACTTTTTATCCTCCCCAACCCTAGGTATTAATGATACAGGTAGAACCTAGAAAGCGAGCTTGAAGGATATTGGTTTCATGGATGTTATTGGCAATTTCTACTCAGAATTCTATTGTCTGAACAATATTTTCATTTGATTTGGTTGACTCAGAGAGATTGCAGTCTTCATTACCAGTCGTTTATACCACAGACCCTGAGAGGGTCTACATAGCATAGTGCGTGCATTTCAAGATGGCGTGGTGCTGATCGCTGTTTTCCGAAAAGTAAAATACGTTATCGTGTATAGAAATCTCTTCACTATAAATATATATTAGTTTATACGAGCTTCGCTTCCAGTTCGCTTGTAGCAAAGGCATTTTTGAGCATTGCATGTAAAATAATGGAGGAAGATGTTTTTAGACGAGAGGTGAAAATAATACATTTTGAAAATGAACAAATAAATTGAAACGTCAACTTACTTTCATATAATTCACTTTGCGGCAGGCTCACTTCAGCGATTGAATTACCATCACTCACTGAAAACCTTTGAATTTGGTTGGAAGCGGCAACTCTGGATTCTTTCAAAACTGGGGACAAAGTTAAATAGTAATATATCGCATTACGGTGTGGAGCATAGCTACTAACACTGAAGATATACTGCACAGTCCTGCTTATTTTGAATATCCAGATAAAATGTTTGAGATTTTCTTTTCTGCATACCCAGATAAAATGTTTGAGATTTTTTGGATCTAAGCAGACATTTTAATTGCACCATATAACGAAAAAACCAAGTTTGTTTCCAGTAGGAGACTAGTAGGCACTCCAAAAACCTAAATGCGAAATGCGGTTTTAATTTTATTTATTTATTTATTTATTTATTTTTAAGGATTTTCCCAGAAGTGGCTCAATTTGGGCCAAATGGTAAGTCAAAACAGTTGCAAACCAAATGTCGATTTCGATCACCTACATTATTTAACAAATAAATTTTCTATGAGGCATTTTTGTCTAAAATAAATCAATTTTCTCCGAAATCAAAATCAAAACCGAAATCAAAATGCGCGCGGCCAACTGGAAACAAACTTGTTTTTGTGGCCTATGCTCCTATATAATTCAGGTTGAATGAACACAGCATTTGATCAAATTATATAACTTAATAAATAATGACAGCCATCCATGTTGAGATATACACTGTCAGAATGGATGTAGGAGTCTGTTAAAAAATATAGCTATATGTTGTTCATGTCATCTTAATTCAAAACAGGATATGTTTCTTACCGAAGGAATTCTCATCCACAGATATCAGATCAGACGCCTTTTCAGATAGCACAAAAGCTAGTTGATCCCAATAATACAAGAATTCGTCGACCGTTAAACCCGTCTAATACAATAACAAAATAAATAAATACAATTAAAAACAATATTTTTATTGCAATTTTGTCCAAACATCATTCTTGTACAAAGTGCTAGGTTTTCCATGCACCTTTTGTTTAAGTGATTGACTGTTAACCTCCCAGTTCGACTGATATAATCACTGGCCTCACATGGATAGCGGGTCTGAGTCGCCGATTGAAACAAACAGGAAGTTGCTTTTTGCCCTTCTCAATGTGGCGGGAAACAATGCATACACCTGCTGGTGCACATACTCCACACAGATGTTCTATTGTTATACAAAATTCCTTTAACTTGGACAATAAGGTGAAGCCATTTTAAGAAGGGCAAAATGCAACTTCCTGTGGTTTCAATCGGCGACTATTCAACGGTGTGGCAGCCCGCTATCCATGTGTAGAGGTCAGTGGATTAATCCATCTAATATAATGGTCAATGTGACAGCAATCCAGTGTATAGAAATAAGTGGTTGGTGGTGTTGGTGGTGTGTTTGAATCAGATTTACCTGATTTTTAAAGACTTCAACATCCGCTTCAAACTTCTTTATAGTCTCATCCTCTTTTGGTTTGAAGGCAGCGTATCAGTGGTCGCAAGGAGTTTTTGTCGATTTCGTTCAGGAAAAAATGAAGCAGTTTGGAAAGAAAACAACATAATATGATGATAAGATTCATTGAATATTAGAATTTACATTCTAAATGACAACATGGATCCAGAGGGTATATTTGGTCAATCCCACAATGCACCTGTTTTGGGAAATTTCACCTCAACATGGTCATGTGATCCCACAAAAATCCTATTCTTAACACATAAAAATCATGACTTCTATGCTCATTTCACCCACAAAGCATTGGTACTTAGGGAATATTTAGCATGATTATGACATGTTCTGTGGTTCTTAAACTTTTGGAACACTTTTTATCCCTAAGTACTGACATAAGTTTTGTACAGTACAGTATAGGCACATTGCAATGCATTGTGGGATTGATTCAAAACACCCTCTGACATGGATCCATCCTGCTGATTGTAGCCAAGTTAGACTAATGCCATTATAATTAACGCTAAAAGATGGTATGGGATAATCATTTTCTGCCCAGACTACACTGCAAAACTAGGGTGTTAAATTTAACACCGCCGGTGTTTCTAGGACCACACCAAGAGGGTGTTAAAATTCAACACCTTTGGTGTTATTTTAACACCACATTGTGTTAGTTTTAACACTATTTGGTGTTAAAATAACACGCTTTGGTGTTAACACAATAGGATGTTAAAATAACACCAAAGGTGTTTAATTTTGGCACCCTCTTGACGTGGTCCTCCTAGAACACCGGCTGTGTTAATTTGAACACCATAGTTTTTGCCGTGTACTTCCAGAGGTGGATTCGAGTGGGCTAAAGATACTGATTTCCTGGCAATTAAGAAATTCTATATACACACTCTCAGAAAAGTCCTATATGTAGCACCTATAGTCAGGTGGATATGGTCCAAATTATGCCCTGACCGTAAAGTTGAGTATGGACACAATTTTTTTGCTGAAAATGATAGATTAGGTCTTGTTTTAGAATAAGAATCGTGCCGGGTGCCACCTGGCATCCTTGAGCATTTTGAGAAATCCAAGATGGCGTCGCCATAAATGATAATTATATATTCAACCATATATTATCAAACTATGGAGTTACTAGATGTACTATAAGATCCAATGAACAAGTGTATGGCACTTGTAACATTAAGTCATACTTCAAATTCAAGTGGAAGCCAAATCCAATAATTTTAAAATATGCTATATAACAGCAAATACCTGCGATTAAAATAGACATGAAGTACTTAGATTATGTTGTTAGACACAATAAATGTATTTCTGATACTTTTAAAGTTGTAACATGACGTCAATCAATATGGCAGCCAAAACGTGAATATCTTTAAATACTTGACACAAATTTCTAAATATTACCTTCAAGTATAAATTATTGTGTCAATGAAACAATTAGAAATGTACCTATGATCATAACCAAGTGATACCAGGTAATCCCGATAAATAAAAATGGGTCAAATTATAAATTGAGTGCATTATATGTGAAAAAATGTAATTCCTATGGTATTTTGACAACTTGGCACCATACTAGTTTTATTTCGATTTTGGCGCATTTAAAACAAATTGAAATGTATGTTGAACATTGGTTAGGAATAGATCAAATGTACATTTCTAATGTCATTGACACATTGATTTCGATTTGAAGGCTGTAATACTTATACATTTTGTGTCAAGTATTTTTTGAAGATGTTCACGTTTTGGGCACTGCCATATTGTGGACGTCATGTTACAATGATAAAGTAGCAGAAGAAATACATTTATTGTGTCTAAACAACATAAACCCTAAGTACTTCCCGTCTATTTTTATCGCAGGTATTTGCTGTTATAGGGCATATTTTAAAATGATTGGATTTGGCTTCCATTTTGAATTTGAAGTATGACTTAATGTTACAAGTGCCATACACTTTTCACTGGATCCTATAGTATATGTAGTAACTCCATAGTTTGATAATATAGGGTTGAATAGATAATTATCATTTATGGCGACGCCATCTTGGATTTCTCAAAATGCTCAAGGATGCCCAGGTGGCACCCGGCAGATTCTTATTCTACACACCCTAATCTATCATTTTTCAACAAAAAACTGTGTCCATGCTCAACTGTACGGACAAATGAAGGTTCTACCTGACCGTAATAAGAACCTTAAAGATTAAAAAAAAAAAACGTGCTACATTAGAAGATTATCTACCTGCTAGCGAAGTGAGCCAAAGAAACAAAGTCTAGTCCACTTTCGCAAGAAGTCAAGCCTCGTTTTTGGCTGAGATTCTGTATCTGCCCCTGATTTGTTCTCATTAATGACAATATACATACCGATGACAATCACAGAATATACAAGTGTGATATTCTTCCCATATGGTCCTACAGTCGTACAAGTTTTGTTTGTGACGCCAACAGGAAACGGCTCTCCTTGGTCACAGTCCGCGTCCGCTATAGTTAGGTTGTACAAAGCAAGCTGCGTCACGAATCTGATTGCGTCCAATCCAGGATGCTTCGAACTTTCGGTCTGTGACCAGTGAATATTGATTATGGACAGGATCAGCACTAATTGGAAAGGATTTGAAGAAATCATTAAAATAATTCGAATAATAGCCAGCTTGCGTTCATTATTTAACGAGATTGGCAAGATTAGGGTAATTAGGGCCCAGTATAAGCCGTTTTCCGTTTTTTAGTAATCTTCCCGTTTTTGGTATATGTGCTGTCATTGTATTTTGAACCTTTTTTTAAAAATGTTTTCTTAAACTTATATTGGTTTATTAGAGAGAAAAAAATACCATTGGAGTAATGTTAATCTATAACTGCATGTAAATACAAAATAGTGTTTTACATCTAAAAAGATCATGAGGTTTTTCCGGGCTTAGAAACGTGTTGTAACCTTACTATTTTTGCGAAGTTATGGAAACATCAGGCTGTCCAAAACATTAGTAATGATAAGCTAGTAAAATGAAAGCACGGATATTTAAAGAAAAGTAACATTTTAAAAAACACTATTTCTGTGATGATTCGTGCATTGTAGTTGCACCTCATATTAAACCAGTTGCATTTGTATTTCTGATTATAAAACAGTTTAGGGCATATCATGATTAGCTTGGGTCAAGACTATATTAAATGTAAGACTGGTTAGTATTGTGAATGAGACGGGTATTTTGTACTCAACACGAATCGTGTAGGTGATAAACACCTGGCTATACAATGGACGCCGCAACCGGGCCCATTGTAATATTTGTCGTTAATGGTATGCTGAAGTATATACATATTCACTGGTCACTGATATTGGGGAAGAGAAATTGAGTGATATTTGATTTCATTTCAAGAACAATGTGCCAGTTTTATGCGCGGGAACAGACTGTTATATGGATTTTAATCATTATATGAAATTACACTGGGTTCCCTTAGCCCCCAGATGGGATACAGAATTTGGTTATATAGTTGGATTGTTGTGGTTCTAGTCCCATGAGTCTTATAATATAACTTGCAAAAGAGTCGGCACAACAGTTTGATAGTTTCTGGGCAACATTAACCATGATTGCAGATCTTGATTGATTGCAATTTGCATCCTGATTGCGCATTTTGAGATAGGGAAGGGATAAATACACAGGGTGTTTTTTTTTTATTAACGATATCAAAACATTTTGTGCAGCCTGTTTGCAAGGTCATATGCAAATATTCTATGGATCCACAGCTGGACTATAAGCTTTTATTTACCATCATTTCTTTCCAATCCGATATGTAGAACTCTGGTAGAACAAAAGATATGCTTCATCAAGGTACTTCAAACTGCCAACATTACCATTGTAACATTAAATTGAAAGTTAGTGTTGCCTAATTATTTTTAAACAAATTCTTTGGTATATAACTCAGTTTGATCAATAAATTGCGAGTACATCTTTATCCTCAGCAATACTTTTAACGATTTTTGAAATAATTGTTCACTTTCGTAAGCTCACACGGCAAGTCAATAGCAATTGCAAGATTATTAATTCTCTACAGAGTGTCCCAAAATAAATGCAATCCTTGTAGTTGGTGCTATAATTTTAAAACTACTGAGAATTGTTCAAATTGTATAACATATTCGAAATGACGAGCTACTTTTGTATGTCCTGTCCAAGTTTGGTCTGATACGGTTCACTGATTTTTAAAACAAAGGCTATTATGCAACCCTACCCCAAATTACCCCCATTCCAAGTTTGCCTAAGATCGTTGAAGCAGGTTCATCTTGAAAAGTTGAATAAAATGTCTTTCAACTATACCAAAAATCTTCTAGTACTTATCCTGTCTGTTGTTTTTCAAACAAGATTACTAAATTATTTTTGGCATTGTTTTATCCACGGTCTTTTATCGCCTGTACAGTGTTTATCCTTTTCCTACACTCATATTTAGAATAGTAACTTAGCAACTTGGCCAAACTTAACCATTTTATCTTCGGTGTGTCTGACTAAACCATGTGAATATTGCAAATTGCACCGGAGGAATTAAATACCAATGAATGGAAATAGTATTATTGGATGTTGACGAATTCCTAGTTCTGATATGGACCAATTGATGGAAAACAACAATTTGAGCTGCATCAAACTTTATGACAGATGTCATTGTGAAAAAAAGAACATTTCCCTTATTTGTCAAAGATAGGTTGTCTTAAAAGGTTTAATATTTAGTTGACAAGGTTATACTGAATTAGTTGAACCAAAATAAAGAGGTAAGGATAAGGAGACAGGAGAAGAGAAATAAAGAATGCTTTGATTGTGTATTCATCAATCAAACTTGGAACGACTTAAATTGTGGTGTGCTTACGTAATCGCCTTTGTTCTCAAAACCAATGAAGCAAATCGAATAAAATTTGAACAGTATGTAAAAAAAGGTTAGGCCTTATGAATATAACGCAAAATTACAAAATTTTAAAAATAATTTTGAAATTATAGCACCAACTTAGAAGATTGCATTTTTTGGGGGACACGCTGTATACAAGAGGTAATCTCCATGATAGAAAATAGAATGCTAATCTAATAAGATTCATTATGTTGTTTATTTTATGTGCAAAATGTTGATTTTTGTTTTTATGCTTGAAAAGGAAGAAAAAAATAAGTTAGCAGGTAAGAACAATGAGAAGAGTGTGTGTGTCACTTATTCGCGTTACTTTACACATTTCAAATGCAAATAGGCAAAATCGTACCAATTCAAATTGTACATTCTTGATGAAACATATCTTTTGTTCTACATATCGGATTTGAATGAAATAAGTGGCAAACAAAAGCTTATTAATCTAGCTTTACAGGTATACCAAACAAAATTACCTTCTTTTATCTTGAATAACCAGCTCTGCCCTAGTGAGAACACTTTTGGGGAAAACTTGTATAGAGATCAGTGGTTCACTTACTTCCGTCAAATCCAGCCAACATTCTGAATTCTCAAGTAGAACACTTGACTGCCGGGGCAATCCCAGGTCGATTGTACCAATGTTGATCTCAGTGGGTTTCGTTGCCGAGAGAGTTATTAATTTGAATTCAAGTACGCGCTGGCAATGCGAGAATCCATAGCATTCCGCTTCTGATTTGTCAAGTTGTTAAAATATATAGTGAACCAACTTTGATTATAATTCACTAAAATACCTGTTCTCAGATATCGCAGTCTCTGAAAAATAAAACAAATTTCCCGTCAATTAATTTCCAACAGACGAGGGCACGTAAAATAGGATGTATCAAAAACAATCAAGGCGGTTGGTATAGTTATAAATAAAGAATGGGGAGTGTCCAAAAAGTACAACGAAATATCGTTTTGAGCTGAATCGTGGGGACAGATCGCAAACACAGTCACGCTGGGTTTAATCATTGTTATATGTTCTCTAAATCCATGTCTCCTCCCCATTTTATCTGAATTGTTTGTTTTAGATAGGATCTATTATTGTAGGCAATTGCTTATGGGAATTCCCACGCCAAGAGACCATGACTCCCAAAAATTCAAAGTTCTTGCTAACAGAGATCTGGTAGCTAATTACGCAACGGATATTTGTTTAGGGGGCCAATTCCAGCAAGTATAGACCGTATTCAATATGACGTCAGCCACCGAAATGTTGGTGGACAAGATCGCCTACATTTCCAGGACTACAATACATTACGCCTGTCACCGATCCCTGTTAGCGATTGCCACAGGATTCATTGGACAGGTGAATGTATTGGTACTGGAATGAGTCTATATTGTTCACCAACATGGCTGGCTATTGAATCGGTCTATACTCGTTAGAGTAGCTAACTGCACTACTGGTACTTGTTTAGGGATGCATATCCGCTTCGAACAGACATGTTAGGGTGTTTTGTAAATGCTTTGACACTTGTGCAGTAAAGTTTAACTAATACAGAGCAATATCAGGGGATTATGAAATCCCCATGGATTGTGAAAAAAAAAAACATAGAACTCTAAACTAACTGTAATACATAGGTTACTGAACAATTAATACACCCAAAACTTCAACTGTTGCACTTTCCAATTTACTTAACTCCCACTCACCCAACCCTAAATTTACTGGGTTTTTTTAACAGTAATAAAATTGTAAAGAATTCAAAACCTAGCTGAAAAAATTACAGTATATAGATTATTTTTACAGTATACACAGTAATTTACAGCAGTGTTAGCAGAACTGCTGCCAGATTTTACTGTAAACATTAGGTTTGCGAAATTAGGGACTTAACCCGATAGTGGTTGTTCTTTGTAGTGTTTGTTAGGCATTGGGTTGTCATGGGGGTAACATCATACCCAAACTTGTTTCTTTTAACTATCAATGAACGGGAAAGTGGTATTTAAAAGATTACAAGACTTTGTTGTAATTTTGATAAATGACCTTCTGTGTACTATCATTGTTTCCATGATTAAAGATTTTATGTAAATTGTAGGAATCAGTGAAAGGTCAAGGAATTGTAAAATCCTCTGGCAACGTATTCGGTCTTTAGAATTTCCCAATCAAGACATGTTCTGAAATTGTTGCATATAGTTGTTCACTTAACATTAGAAAAGGGAGAGATCAGTGTTAAAGTAGTCCAAAAGTTCTGTTTTTTGGTCTTACACTTGGGTATTCTAACATGTTCTTGTGCAAAATTCAGACTTTAAAAATTTTATAAGTAATTTTAATCATGAGGACAAATGTTATGCGACTAATTGTGATGCGAGTAATCATCCTTTTCTCCTCAATTGAAGTTGATTCATATTTTCTATCGCCCTAATTTAAACTTCAATACAGTAGATATTTAGTGCATAAACTCAACTAGTTGGATCACTTTTGTTTTGAGGACACGTGTGAATTGAAATGATATCCATTTTGGCATGTCCTTTTTGCGTAATGGGACTACCCGATTTTCGTTATCAGTGTCGCGCATGACGCGGAGACCATTCAGCTTATTCACCAGCATTAGATCAATGCCTTGAATGTTGGGTTTATCATAACAAAATAAAATAGCAAGGATATTTAATATTGATACCACAGTACTCTGAAAAAAAATGATGCACAAAAGCGTAATGCGACTAACCGTGGAATTGCCCATATTATGTTGTGATTTGGAAGCAGGTCTAGCATAGGCGGCGGAAAATAATCTTGGGCGAGTCCCCTCAAAATAAAATCTGTAGAAAACAAAATATCGAATAATGTATAAAAGTATTGAAATTCAATTCCCGTAAAAAAATCCCCAATTAGACAAATGCTGCAGAGAAGCACCTATCATGGGTTTTTACAGGCCTGTTTCCCTATGTGTCTATGGGGGAATCAGGGAGAGAGACAATAATGGCATTGGAACTTGGTTTTTCCTCATATAAGAGAAGGCTCTACCATCTTCAGCATGGCTTTATTAAGGGGGCGCTACCACTGTACCCAATATGCTTGAGGTTTTTCATGAAGTTAGTGTTATAGTAGTGTTAGCTTGGACAACGCTGAACAGGTTCGTATATGGTTTTCTTGATTTTTACAAAGCTTTCGATTTAGCGTTTACATAAATTACTTTTATAAAAACTCCGTTATTTTGTTTATTCTCGTCTCCTTAAATGGTTTGAGCTTATCTTAAAAATCGTCGCAACGGGTGTCGTGGATGGCGTTCAGTCTGATTGGCTTCCGTGGTCTTCTGGGGTACCAGGGTTCTATCCTTGGACCCCTACTTTTGTTTTGATTAAATAAATGACCCTGCCAGCGTTGCCCAACATGCCAAGATGCTTTATTTGCCGATGTGCCAAAATAGGTTTTCAATGTAAAAAACCCCAGATGCAAGCAGCTTAAGTCAGATTTAATGCTGTTGAGCCCAGAAACACACAAAAATTGAGAAGTAATACAAAGGGAGCTAAATTTTCAACCATTAACAAAATGCCAGGCCATTCCTGACAAGATGTAGGAATCCCATCCTATATGATTACTATATGAAGGGTACAATTCTGAGTTTAAAATGATTCCATCAAAGACCTGGGTGTTGATATATCGCTAAAACTTGTTTGGGATACTCATATTAAACAGAGTAGTCAAAAAATGTTTAATCGTAAGATGGGCATGATCATGTGTACTGTAACATTCAATGCCCCAATTAAATTTACCAAAACTCTCTATAATTCTCTGATAGGAGTGATTTGAATATGGTAGCTGTCTTTGGAGTGTTACATCCAAACACAACATCAAGATGTTGGAGGGGGTCCAAAGGCGAGTACCAAATTCATACTAACTATCCTGATCAGGATTATAAGGAGAGGCTTATAGGTTGGACCTGCTTCCCCTTCTCTGCAGGAGAGGAGAGGCACAATGTGATACTTTTGTTTTTTATAGGTGTAAGGACGGGTAATTATGAGTTAATATAATAATTAGTCGACTCAGCGAGAGGAATGGGCAGGACCATCCCACTATTAGATTCTCTTCTGATTTATTTAAGCTCAAATTCAGGCTGGTAAACCTGAATGACATCCATATGGGTTTTCATTTTAATCGCATTGTGCACCTTTGGAATCAGTTGCCTTTGTCCACCAGGTCAGCGATTCCTTCTCCTCCTTCAAGTCCCGGGGTCATGAAATGTTTCTGAAATCTATTTTTTTCAAAAATTTTTGCCTGATAATGTCTGCTCGTGGAGCTCTTATTGTAGATGCTCGAGTTGCAGGTTATTTTAATTGGGGGGTATCCTATTTAATGAAGGGGGGTGTCCAAGAGGTGATTTTGCACCTTTTGTCACATTCTTTTTGCTGGCCATTTTAACCTGTGTTCTTTGTTTTTGGGTCGTGGTGCAATATTTTGTATCATTTGAAATTTTATGATATGTACATTTTTATGCCGTCAAATCGAAACGAACCGTCAAGATAATAACTAAATAAATAAATAAATGAATTAAAACGCTCTGTTCAATCCACCGGGCGCGGGCAATCCACTCGCAACGCTTTCCCGGGAGTAAACAGAGGCGTTCCCGATCCCATTTCAGCTGCTTTCGTCGCCGCCGTGGAAGTAGTCATTACTTTCAGCCTAAAGAAAGGCACCTTTTGCAATCGGTTTTAAATGATTTTTGGCATCACATACTACAGTCGGATCAGAATCACTTAATGTTGTAGCTATTTTATAATGATTTATAAGTTGTGCCTGAGAAAACACAGAAATTGTGTTATAATGATAGAGACTGAATATAAAGTGAAAAGCATTATAATATTAAAGGAATAGCCCCAATTTGCTAAGCCAAAACCGGAAAAATCGTAAAAAGCCATTTATTGGGCACTTTGGACTGCCATGGGTGTGCTAACATAACCTGCAGTGGTTAGATTGAAATCCACATATTAACGTAAAACCTTACATTTATCTTATCCGGTATTTTTTATACATGGTAGAAAAATTCCCAATTTCATCAAAAAACCTCCTTGCTGAATTGGATGTCCAGATTTTAAAGCGCGATATTGTGCACCATGGCCCAAGCAGTTTGACCATTGATCTTTGTTTATTCTGTACTGATGTGTAGCACAATCAGCTGTTTAGCGTACATTTTGAGTCGTCATCAATGACAAATTTCTCTAATTCTTCCTTCTTTCAACTATTTGGTGATTTTCCCCCAATATTAATGTAGTATAATGGAATTGTATAAACTTAACCCTGATTTATAAGCTAAAATGTAAAATTTCCATTTTTTTATTCCCTTGCATTATCGATGCTTATCCCTTTAACTATAAACTGTATATTAATCTGAATAGAGGGATACGCCTTTTATCATCATACTCGGTCTTCATTCTCCTTTCACCTGTAATATTCTGCGACTATGTCGCTAGACAATAGAAATGAGAAAAAAAACACTGCTATTTTGCTGAGACAAACTCTTACCTCAGCAATATCGTACAGAGGGTTGAAATAAGGCTCCAAATTTATGCAATAAATATTGTGTACTTACCTCCGGTTGCATATGTTCCAATGGCAAAAGATATGACGGTTAAAATCCAAGGCTTTGCCAAGTCATGTGGCAACCCATGTTGCGAGTTAAAAATCTCACTGAATTGTTCGGTTTTTGAATTGTTGGTATTACTAAAAATCACTAATCAAGTCGCACATTACGATCATATAGCCTTCTAGTGACAACATGAAAGGTTACCACAGCATCATCTGACTTATTAGAATCAATATTTAGACAACAAATCTCACAAATTGATGACAGGGCTCTTATAACATCTCATCGTCCAAAACAAAATAAACCAGCATGCACGTGGCTGAGTGTCAGCATAGGAATAAAATTCGTGATCTAATAAAGCACTTTATAACCCTATAATAGGTAATTATCTCCGTGACTAGATTCATGCAAGTGCAACAAAATACAGTAAAACCCAATGATAGCAAAACCAATGAATATTGCCCCTGCAAGGCAGCCGCTGACCAATCACGGTTTGTATCTGTTCTAACGTCAGGCGCACCATGGCGAGTTTAATTCTGGTATATACCTTTTGAATAAAGCTTCCACTTCACGGTTTATTGACTCTATGTTTTCCATGGCAACGTTTGGTACCGTCATTCTAGATCGCATTTGCCTTTATAGGCTAAATAATGTATAACAATGTCCTCTTTTTTTCGCCACACTAATAAACTGCATTATAGACTGAGACGAGTAGAATTTATACCCGTCTCATGGCGTTGTGTGAAATTTATGGAGCTGAGTATTTTAATAGGTCTATTTCCTTCGTACTTTTTAATAGCAAAGGATAATAAACATATGTATGGTGAAGCCCGAGGGTGAAGCCATATCCTCAAATTCTGATGTGTATTCGAAACTTCATTACATAAATGAGAATGATTGATTACAATCCGCAGATGATTATGTCATAGCCAATCAACTGTACAACATAACCCTTTTTCCTGGTTTTACCTGAAATATAGTACAAAAGGTAAAGGTTGAAATTCTTATGCGACAATGATTATAAAGGAAATGGCCTTTATTGAACGGGATATTTTTCTTGGAAAATATTGCCTTCGTACGTATGAGTATAAGAGTATAACCTTTGAACAATACTGATAGTAGTATTCGTAAACTATACGTACACAGCAAAAATATTTTAAACAAACCGGTGTAAAGAAACTGAGTGTCCCCCCATGAGAGAGTGTCCTAGCTACCATAGCAACATGTACGGAATAAACCGTGACCTTGTAGACGAGGACATTTGGGTACAGCGCTGAAACAAATGATGCATAGCACTCAATGGAGAACACAATAGACAGATGGGTGGTAGGACACTCAGTCACACGGACGCTGTAATATATGACACCGGGTTGAAAAACATTTGATTAAAATCACTTTGTAAGCAGTTTTTTAAATTTGGTATTTGAACAACCCAGTTGTTTGAAATATTTTGTTTTGCTGTAAAGAATAACGTTGACGATATACAGTGTGAGTCAATAAAAACCCTACATTCAGGAAATATTTTTTCGTCAAAGGTTAAACGTTATTTTTGCTTGAATGTTTGCTTTGGTCGTTTACAGGGATAAACAGGCTATCAGAAGATTTTTATTTGGTGTCTTTTGGACTTTGGGTTCCGAAACTATGCCAATTTTGCGGAGTGACCTAAAAATTCAGTTTGGCCGATTTTAGCCATACAAGCGGAGAGACTGACACCGACGTATACCATAACACATCTAGCAAAGATAATTCACATATCCAATTTCAGTTGGCATCGATTTCTTCTTGACAAAAACATCAGTTTGAATAAAATGGTCTATTGTGTAACATAATTATAAGTAAAATATCTTCAACAAATTAAATTACTAATGTTCAATCATAAAGAGTCGGTTATTGAAAATCATTCCATATCAATGTCTCAGTTCATGAACATAATGAAACTGCTCAGAGATTTTTGTTTTACACCTCTAAGGTAATTATTTTGCACAAATACATTATACTCAGCGTAGATAAAATGCGAGAAGAATTAAAGTTGAAATTTTCTGCAATTAAATTGGAATTAAAACTTAATATTCAATATCGCACTGTTTTTCAAGCTGAATACAAAACCTCCTATGGTTTCACTTTGGCTCTCAAGTTTCGTTGTCGGTTAACATGGTTACAACCATAAAATCTTGCTGATCCAAAGTAAACTGTGGTCTTACACCAGCTATCTTGACTTTCTTATTTGGGAAATTGAACCTTTTTTCACTCAGGATTTTCTTTTGTAATCTCCGGGATATTATTTTTATAATCCTTCAATTATTCTCCCACCTTCTATTGTTTACGAATAATTTGGTGTGTTTGAAAGGCCTTATGATCCCTCTTTATCACCAAAGCAAACATTGGAGCAAAAATAATTCTTAACTATTTTAAATATTTTTTATTCTGAATGTAGGGTTTTTTTTTACTCACACTGTAGAACAAACTATGCATAGTGAAAAGATCCTTGACTATAGGAAGAGGTGGAACTACTAGAGCAGCATGATTTAGTTTTCAAGATGAACATAGATTGCAACGCGGGTTTATATTCTTCGGTCAATTCAGCGAGCAATCTCGGGCTGGAGCAAGTCCGTGAAGACACTTGTTGGTCGGGAGAAAAATTTTATTCGTGGAGTTTGCGAAGCACACGAGTAGTCATCTGATCGAGTACGAATCTAGCCTTGCGGCAGTACTATAGTGTTTTGAATTCATTGAAGTTTTGTGATGAGAATTCGGAAGATCCTAGTGCCGATAAAAAACACACTGCAATTAGTCCAGCGGTAGAACCATTATACCTTGCATATGACCTTGCAAAAGAGTCAGTACGAAATGTTTGGATGGTGTTTAGGCAACATTGACCTGCTGATTCCAAATCTCGATGATGCACATCCTTGAGCATTTTGAGATAGGGAAGGGGGTAAATTAACAGGGGTCAAATTTGTAAACGTTTCATATGGGATTGAAAGGTGTATATTCATTTGGTTCTAAGGATTAAAAAATGTATAGTTTGCTATATCTAGGACAATTACTTTTACCACAGTAGGCTTAAAATGGTTCAAGGTCACCCTAGGGTAAAACATTTCTAATGCACCGATTTCCCTCAAAAGCGGCTCAAATTATTCATGCTTATATATAATGTAAAATAAATGTGATTTGTTTGACATTGGGGATATAATACAGTTCAAAATAAATAAGTCCCCCCTGACAAAGGTACACTTTTCTGGAAAAGTTAGGCTCCTTAACCTATTACAAAAATGTAAAATGTTCACTGCAATGTTACACATGTAATGTCCAAAAAAAAATCACACAATAGTTAAATGACGTCATTTATTAAATTTGATGACGAATTAAAAATGACACTTTCGTGCATAGGATTTAACAATCGAGAAAATCCCGGACGGAGAAGTACCAACAGGCCTAGTACAACACAGGAATACCACAGACACTTGATTTTAGTACCAATGGATAGCCATGGTCATCTTCTTTCCATTGCTACCAAAACGAGTACCAACATGCCTAGAATTACGTCAGGCTGACGTTATAAAGTTCACATGTCAGCACAACTGTCAATTTCCATAGTACACAGTGTAGAATAGGGGAAATGTGTTTTTTTCACCAAAAAAGTTTGGAATATCCGATTTCCACACGGTTTTTGCTCTCTTAAATGGGATGGGAGTAGTTTTATACTCAGAGAGTTTTAGTGCTACATTTTTTAGTCGGAAATATTGCGAAATATCAATTTTCCACCCAAAATCCAGTATTTTTATACTTTCCTCAACTTACGACGTCATAGTGACGTCATAATGGAAATGTTGGTACTTAATTTGATACCAATGGAAAGAAGAACTCTAAGCTATCATGTGGTACCAAATTTATGGGAATCGGATGTTCAGTAATAGGGGAAAAAAGAATCTGGAAAAAGATCCAGGGTGTGACCTTCAGTATGAGTCGGTCCTGACACATGTTGAAATAATTCGACAGAATCAATAAAATCAGAAAACTGATGTCCCATCGTCTCCGCACAGACAAGTATAAAATGAACTTGGAATTCTACTCTACTTCCTTGCCCTATAAACCTCGAAAACTTTCTTCTTCGGTGTTCTACAACCAATCAAGGCGAGTAGAAGCACATCCTCGGACCTCGGAAAAGTGTTTTGTCAGAAGACACTCTGCCTCCCCTCCCCTACAACCACCCACCCCTCTCCTTACCTTACCTATGTCCCTGTTTCCACTGAATAAAAGAAACCAGAACTAGGCCATAAGTAACGTTAAATATTTTCTGCTCGCTGTCAAATTGAATTTTTGACTTTAAAGGCAATAACAGCATTTTTTTTAAAGTACCCCCATTCCCACACCCCCATATAAAAGTTTTCCGCAGTTGCTTTGGTAATTGGCTAGTAAGCAATACCTGTGAATGGTAAAGTTCAAACTTGTCTATGTATCGCAAAAGAAGGAATTTTGTAATGAGGATAATTAATGTCGTATACCGATAATAAATCAGTGGCTGCTGGAAAGGTCCTTCCAATATGATATAGCCAGGAATTAGCGCCATGTACGTGTCTAAGCTCATCCATTTTTTTCCGTTGGTTCAGGCAAGTCAAGCTAGAGGTCATTTTCGTGAGGTGGCACTATTTTCACAATGGACGGACACAAATTTGGTGTTCCCCCCGTTAAATTACAATAGGGGATCCCGATTTCTAATTACAAAATTGTTTCTTTTATGACAAATCTCAAATTTTGAAAATTGGGGGCGCTCTAAAAATGTGCTATTATTGCTTTAAGTGTTAAACATCAGCTATCAGCTAAGCATAACTTAACAAAGTGCATGAATTCTTTAAAGGTGCACTCTAAATTTCAGGGATTTAAAATTTAATCCCTTAGGAATGTAAATAGGGACTAATCAAAATCGATTTGTATGCAATCATATTTAATTTTAATTCAAATCTTATATGAGTTAATGTTAATGTAATATAGATTAATTTTAAATCCTAATATTGATTGGTCCTTAACTACAATCCTAAGGTTTAACTTTTAAATCCCTGAAATTTAGAATATGGGTGACCCTATTGGCGGATTTGTTGTATATCAGAAGGAAGCCCACTCTCTAAATGTAAACGAGTGAATATTTCACTCCCCAAAAGAGTGAAACTCTTGTAAACCACTCCAAAATGAGTGATTTGTACTTAAAAAGAGTTAATTTCCACTCAAAAAGAGTAAAAATCACTCCAATAAGAGTGGAGTTCCACTCGTTTGAGGAGTTAAACGAAGGACAACACTTTTGAGGAGTGAAACGAAGGACAACACGAAAACGAGTGGAAATCCACTCTTTTTGAAGTGATGTTCACTCTTTTTGAGTAGGAATTCGCTCTTTACAAACCACTCATTTTGGAGTGGTTTAAAAGAGTTTCACTATTTTGGGGAGTGAAATTTTCACTCGTTTACATTTAGAGTGCATATTGTCCTCATAACCCCAGGAAAACTTTAGGTTTGAGTAATATTTGTTGTAGATGGTATGAACAAAAAACAAACAAACAAACAAAAAATCCCAAATGTGGGCGATCACACTTATGACCACATGCACATTTCTTTAAGCTTTTGTGATACACATTAATTTGAAGCTTCTAATATACCGGAGCAATTAATTTGAATCAGGTCTTTTTGTTGAAAAGCCTTCGTACGAAGTAGAAGGAACATGACATTGAAAGATTAGTCCGCCAACCTTTATTTAGGTTAAATATTCATGACACTGAAACATTGCAGTAATAGGTTTTATATATGTCACGGTTTTAAATTTGTATGAATTTGCTACATGTCACTGAGCAATTGCCAGCTTTTAATTATATGAAGTGCAAGCTGTATACGGGGAGGAACGCAAAGGTCATATTCGTTTTATTTTTGTGTAGAGCAATACTATAAACAGTTACAATTTTAAAAGTACAAACTTGTTTTCCTTGTGAGTTCAAACTATTCTTTGATCGGTCTCGAGTTGACAGTGACGTCACTGAGTTTTTAAGGTTACGCAGCCCTATAAAGATCAATTTATACTCGTGCATCTCGAAGCGTAGCGTCAGCGCTTTCATACCCGATGTATGGCACGCTCCACGTATCAAATCATGGCGAGTTTCATGCGCTGTATATCGAGTTTACCCCGCTATATGTCGAGTTTACAGCGCTGCCTATCCAGTTTGAACTCTATGTGCCGAGTTTCATAAATCATGTCCAGAATAAATCATGTCCAGAATAAATAATGCCGAGTTTTAAAAAACTGGACATGATTTTTTTCAACATGTGCAAACTGGACATGATTTTTTTCTCAACATGAGCAAACTCGACATGATTTTTTTCTCAACATGAGCAAACTCGCCATGATTTGATACGTGTAGCGTGCCATACCGATGCTCCAATTAGTGTTGAGTGTTGAGTTGTCGCTCGGAGCGTCAGTTTTATCTTCGAGCGCCAAGCAATTTATACTTTTTACGCTAGCGCGTAGTATGCATACCGACAACATAGCAAGATGATAGCAATTACCATTAAGAAATTTCATTGATCTGTCCTGTTGACTAATAAAGTGTTTATATTTTGTCAAAAAATCCATATTATTTTTACATTTATTATGTACTTTAAGGTTGCCATCCTTTCCTGTTGTTTGGTCTATCTCTGGTGGGGGGGGGGGGCTGTATCCTTGTCTTGTTATGTGGTGTGGTTTTTTTTCTAGTTTTGTGATTTTATTATTTCTTTTATGTATAATCAACAACACAGAAATATCATGGTTTAACCTACCTGAGTGTGAGTTATGTGATTCTTCTTAGATCGAATGACTTTATTTATAATGTAGACTCCGATTAACTTTCATTTTAAGCGACGGTTTAGATTCAACTAAATCTAATGATTTCTCCACGAAAGTTGAAGCTATCAAGGACCCAGTTCCAACTGCCAATTGGACATTTAATGTCACCCGCTCTCCCTCTCTCTCTCCTCTTATATCCCCACGATCAATGTAGAGCGAGCCGTGCAGCGCTTTGGCCAAAAGTGGCCACCAACGCCCCCACGGGTGAATTTGACCACTTGCTGAACCATGTAACTAACCAAGATAGAATCTTTATTTTCCCTGAGTAGCAAGCGCCACAAATTGTTTGAAATAAAAACCCATGTGCACTTGGCCGATTCGAACCGGCGACCTCCGTATTACTACACGACGCTCTAACAACTGAGCTACAAGTCTGTTGGTAGAGGAGCGATAGATATCATCTAATAGTGTTAGGTCCGAAAGTGTCCATCGCTTTCCTAGCGGATAGCATCAGAACGGTATATCTACATACACAATTTTTATGTTGTTTTTGAAAATTTTTAAACACTTGAGTTCTCCAGGTAGATAAGGATGAATATATATTAACCCTCGTCTACCGAAGGGGGGGGGGGAAAATTGGGGGGACCCCCTTCAGGTTTTTTCCCCGCTTGCTAAAACCCCCCTTTCTTGGTGTCCCCAATTATTTAATGTAATTGTCAATTGACAATACGCTCCTTTTAATCCAACACGAACATCCACCGGGTATAGTAAGATACAGGGTGATCCAAAGTGATGGATGGGGGGGGGGTCACACAATGACGTCATAAAGTTCGCATGTCAGCAAAACTGCCAATTTCCATAGACACACATTGAAAAATTCAATTTTCGCCAAAAAGGTAGGAAAAATAGATTTTTCATGCGGTTTTTTTGACTCACTTGATGGAAATGACTAGTTTTATATATGACAGTACTTAGAGCTATAATAAGGTGTTGAGTCGCTAAAATGCGAATCCTCTCAATTTTCCATCCTCAATTTTCCACCCTATATTCAGTATTTTTCGTACTTTCCCTCAACATATGGACGTCATGGTGACGTCATACCTAGGGATGTTGTACTTATTTTGGTACCAATGGAAGAAGAAAACTCTAAGCTATCCTTTGGTACCAAATTTTCAGGAATCGGTGTTCAGTAACGGAAATCACAGGTGGGGGGTGTAACACCGAACCACCCCCCCCCCCCCTTCGGGAGTTTTGTTACAACAAAATTGGCTCAGGTAGACGAGTGTTAATCCCTGGAAAAAGAAAAAAATAGCAGCGCACACCGTGTTTGAAAAAAAAACATGTGCCCTTGGGGCCGCACTGGGGTGCACATGGTTTTTTTAACACTAACTACACTTATGTGCGCTGACTATCCCAAGGAAAGATTAATAAATATTCATCCTTGTCAAACCTGGATAACTAAGTAGTTTAAATGTCACCTCTATAAATGATAATTACTTGCACGAACATGGGACGGCGATGGGCACGAGGATTACGCCTTCGCTGGCTTGCCTTTTCATGTCCTGCCTTGAACTTTAGCACCGTGTCGTTCTTGGGTTTGGTGGAGGTACATCGATGATGTATTTTTCATCTGGACCAGTGATGAGGAAAGCCTCATCACATTCACTAACCTCATCAATTCCTTTCACAGGACCATTAAATTACTTCTGAATTTTCTCACAAACAGGCACATTTCCTTGATGTCAACATCAAGAACGCTCTCCACGGATCTATATCCCTAACGTCCCTCAGGGAGAAAAGAACTGATGAGATTTCTAGGTTTTAGTCCAGAAACAACTATTTTACCTAGTTCACCTTGGTGAATGCAACTAAGCTATCTACAACCAGCCAATTTTTAATCATCATTTTTTTTGTTAATTGAGGTTTTCTTCCATTTTTGGGGTATGCCCATCTCTCTACGAACGCTCGATGCTACATTAAATAAAAAACCTTTCCTAATCTTTAAGATTTTACTTTTTAATACTGTTAAAATGCCCATTACTCCTCACGTATTATCACTTATTGTGAGCCACATTGGGAATTTCAAATTGTGTTTATCAATTTGCAGAGAAAATTATCTATGAAATGACTATGCGCGGCTTTTCCGCAAGCGCGGGAGTGGGACACCCCAGGGTCATCCATACCAATCGTTCTCTTTTTAACAACTTTCCTAACATTATCCCAATTTCACATTTGATTGCAGTACACGTAGGCTATATTGTAAATATTCCCCCAACAAATTTGTTTTAGAAAATTGCAAGAGTTTACAGAAATTGAGATATCCATGCACATGTATGCCTATATATGATAATAATTCATAACAAACAAATCTTACACATCAAGTAACATGATTAAGATTTTGATTTTTAAGACCGTTACCAAAACTTGGTATTTGTGATGAACCACTTAAAAAAATTAAAATAGTTCTATCAATTTTGCATGAGAAAATACGTAAACATAAAGTGAGTATTGCGAAGGGTTCCGCGCTTTGTGTGAGCACCTCTGCCCTGGGCAAACTTGCTATAGTGACGTAGATAAGAGAAAAGCCAAATTGTTTTTTTTTATTCAGCATTGTTTTGTTAAATTGAGGTTTTCATTTTTGGGGTATGATTTCTCTACGAACGCTTCGATACTACATTCAAAACAAACCTTACCTATCTATTAAGATTTTACTTTTTAATACTGTTAATGCCCATACTCAAATATTATCATTTATTGTGAGCCACATTGGAAATTTCAAATTGTGTTATCTTTGTAAGAGAAAATGAATCTACGAAAGCGACTATTGCGAGGTTTCCGTGCAAGCAGTTTGCAAGAGTTTATAGAAATTGAGATATCCATGCACATGTATGCTTAGATATGATAATAATTCATTACAAACAAATCTTACACATCAAGTAACATGATTAAGATTTTGATTTTTAAGACCGTTACCAAAACTTGGTATTTGTGGTGAACCAATTAAAAAATTAAAATTGTTCTATCAATTTTTCATGAGAAAATACGTAAATACAAAGTGAGTATTGCGAAGGGTTCCGCGCTTTGTGTGAGAAGAGGACCAACCTCAGCCCTGTGCAAACTTAAATCGTCAATTTCTACCTTTACTATAGCATAGGGCCCGCCTCTGAATAGGGACGGCTGGACCCACCCCTGGTCAGCCCTCCTATAGGGATTCTGTACATGTCTCTGCAATTTGTCTCTGCTTTTTGTCTGAAGGTATAAGGGGGGATCCAACAAATTTAAGACCCTAAAAGGGGGAATAAAAAAAAAATCGAACCTAAAAAGGGGGTCAAATTTTTTTTGATGTCCGAAGCTCCAACTTTTCCACCCCCCAAAGTATTTATGAACACTCCCTTAATACAACAATAATGTAATATTCAGGAGTCGGTCACACCTCCCCCCTTAAAGAAAGAAAGTTTGAGTACAATGACATTTTCTTTAGTCTGTACTTTTTTGCTACTACATACGTAGCATGTGAGAGTTCGCATTTAGCTGACTCTTGAAAAGGGCATCGGCAATTACATTGTCCTTGCCTTTAATATGTTTGATGTCCAAGTTGTACCGTTGCATTTTTAAACTCCATCTTAGCAGTCTCTGATTCTTGTTTCTCATTTTGTGCAGAAAAGTGAGTGGATTATGATCACTATACATAAGTACTGGGTGTTTAGGTGAGCTCAAGCACACCTCAAAATGTTGTAAGGCTAACAGCAAGGCTAAACACTCCTTTTCAATGGTTGAGTAATTTTGCTGATGCTTATTGAACTTCTTCGAAAAGTAGCAAATCATATGCTCAACCTTGTCTTCACCCTCTTGTGCGAGTACTGCACCGCATCCCATATCACTAGCATCTACCATCAACTTGAACTGAGTCTGAAAATCAGGTGCTGTCAGAAATAGCGAGCTCATAAGTATGGCCTTAATTTTGTCAAATGCTTCTTGGCATGCACCAGACCAAACAATTTTGGTATTCCTGTTAAGCAGGCTTGTCATTGGATGTGCAATTAGAGTAAGGTAGCCACTGGCCACAATGTGGACATGACACCAATTATGCGGGAGTGGGCACAGGAAGGGTGCCTCCTTCCGAACGAAGCGCATAACCCTTGTAATATTCGGTTCTCAAGACACATTTTCTAATGGAAAAGTTGATGTTCCCAAAATTGCATATTGAATAATAAAATGATACTTTGGTAAAGTTATGTTTTAAATGCAAAAATGTCCTCTTAAAATTTTTTGATGCCCCTAATACTGGGTGGAAATTTTTTGACCCCCCCCCTGTTTGGGACCTAAATTTTTTTGATCCCCCCCACGAATTTTCCACTCCCCCACCACCACCAGAGTATTTATGAACACTCCCTAAAAATAATTGAATCATCTGAAAATTAATCATATGTATTATGTATGGAAAAATGGAAAAAATATTAACACTTAAGTGCATAGGCCTAAGGTCTTTATAAAAACTCTAGTCATTGATAGGGTACATCAACACGACCACATAACAGGAACAAAAAATTAAAATCGGTTGTACCGATTCAAAATGGCAGCCCAAAAA
>JAMKCH010063581.1:0-12685 GCA_023653785.1 Ophioderma brevispina
AGAATATTACTTGTTGTCAACGACTGTTCGACCGTCATCACCAATGGTCAGCTACGACGGCGCTGAATTTTGTGACCGTCATCGGCGTGAACATCCTCAACAACTATCCAAGAAAGTTCGACAAGGGGAAAATTGGGCTCTACAGTATTACGGCTTAGCAGTTTTACTTACATAGAGCATCCGGCACCGCATCCGCCAGATTCAAAAGAAAATCATCAAGACATTCAGAGATCTCGGCCTCACATCGCCATCGACTGCAACCTGAAAGTCACCAATTTCCTCGACAATCACTCTCAACTTGGACAACGTCAAATCCTACCGCATACCGCAAACCCAACACCCGACCAGTCTCCATCCACTGCTGCTCTCCAAACCACCCACCGAACATCATCAAGAAACCTACAGCCTCCATAATCAGACGGATATCAGATTTTCTACAACAGAGCACCTTCAACGACGCAGCAGCATTCGACAAACGACGCTCTAACCAGCGGATACACAGAACTCACATACATAGAATACCGTGCTACACGACCCGCACACGTAAACGTAACATCACCTGGTTCAACGCTCATTCAGCAAGACTCTCCACCAACATCGGGGCGATCCTTCATCAAGCTCATCGACCAACATTCCCGCCGTATACAAACTCAAAAAACAAGATATTCAACACCGGAACACCGTCACCTATCAGCTACAGCTACATGCCCAACGTCCGCCAGCATCATCAAACCCCACACAAATGCAAAAGTAGCGAACAGGGACTCAAAAAAACTTTACATCGGACTGACGGAAACCTACCCTATAGGAGTAGGTAAGGGCTCAAGAACAACCAACCCTCGCTACATCACATGGTCAATCATATCCAGCGCCCTACCGTACTCCAGCGGACCCAAGAAATTGCGACTCTGCCTACAGAGAACTGGCTATCATCAATGCAGACAAACGCAGACTACGCACTACTCTACTACTGTGTGTGTTCTTTGTAGAGCGCTATATTAATGATAATTATCTTATTATTACTAAATCACATTGTTTGATTTAGAGAATAACAATCCGGATGTCAAATCTCTCCACAAATCAGTTTTTTTGTAAATTGCCACTTTTTGAACCACAAATTGGATCTTTTGATTCCCCAAAGTTGGCCCAAACGACTGCTCATTCTGCTTCAAAGACACAACGACTCATAGGTTGTGGTGTAAAATATAACTATAACTATAATTACAAAGACTTTGTGGCTGTATTCTGAAAGAGTCTAAACCCCTTTTTTTTTAGTCCTGTGTTTAAACCAGGGTTAGTCTAAATGAAGTGGACTTTTTGTCCTTCAAAATAGCGAAAGTTCAATGGACAGATGAAAAAGTCCTCGTGATGGCCTTTCCAGCCACTCCATGAGGGAAATTTTCTCACCCTTACAAACAGCACTTTTTGAATATGTTGAAGGAAAAAGGGTCCACGCTTGGTAGGACTAACCCTGGTTTAAACCTCAGGTTTACAGTTAGACTCCCTTTAAGAATACCAACCTATAGTATAAATCTCAGATCTACGCAACTCTGCAGACTTCTCTTGCTACCAGTAGTACTATACTTCCCGTCCAGTTAACAGTGTCCAATTGGAAAGCACACTTAAACTATATACCATTGGGGTGGAATCCTTTTTGCACCATACTGCAAAATCCCCCGTAGAGGAATCGAGTTTTTTCAGGAAAGCTCTAAATCTGAAAACACATTACATTTCTTAAAGTGCCACTGCACATTTGAAAAATAGTGCGCCCTCAAGATTTTTCAAATCGTTATTTTTTGATGGTTGTAAAGCTTATATATACATATTAGCCCTCACCTGAAATGATTAAAGCAATATGCAATTTTTTTTGAAGAGCGCCCCCAATTTTTCAAAAAAATTGAGATTTTTACAACGGTTGCATTGGTATCTAGCTAGTAAACTATACTGTGAATGGTTTTTAAGCTCTACATGTCTAGTGTGGCGCAAACGAAGGAATTTTGTACTAAATAATTAAATATCGGGTCCCCGATAATAATTCAACGGCTGCTGGAAACGACCTTCCAATATGAAATAGCCGGGACATATCGCCATGGCCGTATCTACGCTCATCTATAGTTGTTGTTATTGGTTTCGGCAAGTCAAATTTAGAGGTCATTTTCTTGAGGTGTCACTATTCATCATGGACGGACATAAACCAAAAAAATTTCCACGCTCTGGCCGTTCAGTATTATCTGGATCCCAATATTCTAATTACAAATCGCTAATTTAATAATAAATACGCTTTTTTACATTCTCTCGTTCGCAGTGTATTTTCTAGACCAGTTACCAACATAACTGTGCAAAAATATCAATTTTGAAAATTGTGGCGCTCTTCAACAATGTGCTAATATTGCTTTAAGACACAAAGCGTCCCCTTATGGTAAACAGAATGATTTTTATGTCGCCGTCTACATTATCAACGACGATGGAATGACGTTTAACAAGAGAAACGCATGCCGTTGCATGTTTTCCCAGGAAGTCCTCCTGTTTGACCGGACTGTAACCATTGTGGCTTAAAGATATATGAGGAGATTTCCAGAAAGAAGCGCCCCAATTTTTTTTACAATTTGGAATGTCTAACAATATTATTAGATCACCCTGAATGAATAAATACCGACATACGCGTCCTTTTGTAATAAGACAATTATTTAAGGACTTTCTTCTGTCATGCACGACAAAAAGTCAAAGCATGTTTTTCTATGGGTTTTCAAAACCAGTTTGCTTTTGCTTTTGCGCCTGTTTGTCCAATAAACCATTCGAAACGTTCCGGTAGAATGGTCTCCAACCGTGGCGTAGCTAGAATTTTGCATATTGGGGGGGGGCAAGGGTCCGGCCTCTCACCCGACAGAAAATGGGTAGGCTCCAGGGGCCCGTCCTTAGCCCCTGTTGGGGTCCAGGGGGTCGAAGCCCCGGTGGGGGTCGAGGGGTACTATTTTGTAAATTTAGCTTGTCGCACCAACACGCTGTCCATTGAACTTAAAACCTATACTTTTGCCGACAATCCGGCCTGAAGTGCCATGACCCGAATTTTCTAGTGAACCGACGGGCTCATCTCAACCACGAAATCAATTATTGGTCAATCACTGCAAATTCACTGCAAATTGGTCAAATCAACCGTGAGCGCGCGACAGGCGGTGTCGAGCGCCGAAAGCGGGAAGGCCGAGCGTACGGAGGCGTCTTTGCGCAAATTGGATGTCCCTGTACACCATAATGTGTCAATCAAAGTAGCATGTCGTCATCGTAAGCACCGCCAAATTTCATCGATGACAACGTTTGCCGATACTTTCCAATATCGATGACGTCGTCCGTCAATATTACCATATCGATTTTTTCACGGCATATCCATCAAAAAGCAAATAGTTCACTCGATAGCTGCGAGTGCGAGTGAGTCCCCGTACGGTATGTGAGGTGGCAGATGGCTAGTATAGCACAGCTCTGCAGAAATAAAAGTCCCCCAGTAAAATTATTCCCACCTTCCGCCAACACCTGATTATGAGACTAGGGCATCGTACAAGGCCTTGTATTATCAATATTCGTACTGCAGTGACTAGTCAATTGCCCCACTCCCATAGCTGACAAGTGATTTTGAACAATTAAATTAAAATGATAATCCTGAGGACCTGACCCGCGTATCATCATGCCACGCAAATGTGACGTGTGGCGAACATCCCCAATTTCAAGCCAGAAATGAGTGTAGTTCACAAATTCACACCGAGTATTTAGGGGACACGCACCTCCTATTCTAGACAAGAACTTACCACGGGAACTAATTACCCAACCATGACAAATTGACAAGGCCCTCCAACATACTGCACAATTAAGGCTAAACTTACGGCCGAACCATGCTGAACGATGCAATGAACTACGTGTACTACAATACAACATGCACATCGTTCATACATGACTGAAATTCAACATTCTATATTAAACGTATCACATCATTACAGTAGGCCCAGTGAGCCGTAGCTTCAAATAGTAGTCATCACAGTACCGCACATGGAGCTAGCTCGAATATCCTACACGGGATCCTACACACCGGGCCGTTTTCCACAGCAGGCGACGAGTGTTCACCATTTTACGTTCCCAGCTAGCGGTATCATGGATCCTGGCTGTCATTGCTGATTCCTTTGTTTTGAACCCCGCGTTATACAAAACCCACCAAAATTAATTGAATGTGGTTTTGTCAGTTTCCAAAAAGTCGTATTCGGGACTATTTTAAGCGAAACGATGACACATCATTGACCACATCAACGATCGCTATCTTTCGGAAGAATATCCCGAAATCATGAGTAACAAAGAAAGGAAAGGGCTTTGATTACAACTCAGCTTTGAAGCGGTCCAGAAGAAGGGCGGCCTCACACAAATTGAATAAAAATCAAAAAGCCTTGATAAAATGCTATGTATCAGGGGAAGCCACTTTTTTCTTTAATGTTGTAAATTTGTTTTTAAAATATACGTACTTTTGCTGTTAGCGAAATTTTCCACAAATCCACCTCCAACACAAAAGTTACAGAGATAAAAAATTCTCAAAAAATCACACACACATATTAAAAAAAACCACATTGGAGCATAATAATTATATCATAAAAATCAGACTTGAATTAATCTCTTTCTGGAAGGCCACAGAGCAAGGGGTTGCAGGGAATCAGCCTTCATGTAACAAAATTTCCCTTGTTAGAGGCAATCGCCTTGCATAAGGGTGTTACAAGATTGTTCTTTTAATTGATGAGTGGTAGCTTCTTGCTTCGCGACGAAAGAATGGCGAAATGCCAATGGTGACGATTGGCAGAGTAGCTAATCGACTTTGGCAAAATGAGAATGAAAGTACATGTGTGTTATTGTCTGTAATACAAACTTTTCGGATTTACAACCCTGACGTGATATCTGGAATGCAAGATTCGGTCTTTTTCAAGGCTCCGTTCCACGATTCCCGAGGGTGGAGTCATGGGAGTAGAGCTGGTGTCATTAGTTTAAACTACAGATTAAACCCATAGGCAGTAATAACTTTTGTAGTGGGGTCACTGAACAAATTAAATCAGTAGATTCAATAACAGCGTCCTGCGGAGCCCCGACATCCACATCCACAGAATCCGTCGTTGCACCTTTGATATTGATGCACTGTTTAAATGTTTTATTTGAAAAACGACGTTTTAACTGTAGCTGGGAACTCGCAACAGTGTAAAAGACGGTGTTTTACAGCTTTTGATGTTTTCGGAGTCCCGGATACATTTACAAACGAAGTGTTCTTTAAAACGTTTTAACAGTGTAGAGTTCGGCCATCTAGGTAAGAAGGGAACCAATTAAGTGCTTTCCAGCAATTCCGTACCATTCAGTTAGGCTTTTTTTAAGTAAAAGGCTTACGTTTATATGTCGGTTAGGAGCTGTGGAATTGGTGATATTCGCTTAAATCGGACATGAGGTCTTATTTACAACATAAAACTGCAACTGAGTAACTGCTACTCTTGCCAAGAAATAGATATGGTTAATGACGAACACTTTGGGAGGATTTGTGTGTCCAAGCTGGATTCATTCTGTAACGGATTGATAGATGCATCATTGAAGTTTGAGAAATACGCTCGAGACAAGGAAAAGTTGACAATCTTTGTGATGAATGCAACAATATCTACCACTTTTTTAAAAGAGATTGGGTGGTCAAAGGAGCAGGACATAATAGTGTTATTTGAGTATTTCAAGACCAATCGTCAGGTACTATAAAGCTGCCAAAAACGCGAGATATAGATGTTGTTGTCGTGGAGACTGTCGCGATGCTTGCTGATCTTCTTTAACAAATGAGGCAACACTAGGACTGCATTTTTGAGTTTCACTATTCATTAAATATAAATCCAACTCTATCAAAAAAATCAGAGGAAAAGGTGATCTAATCACATGCAATGCATTTATCATATCTTTATTCTTAAATATATAATGAATTAAATATATTAAAATGAACATGTCTTTGTTTTAATCAATCCATTGCCAGCTGTTTCATGTCAAGTGGAAAAACAACTATCCCGGTACGGCTATGCTAACTACACCTTTCCTAACTGATAGCGTTCGGAATATAACTATAATTATACGCAACAGGATTGAAGTTAGAGGTACTACTTGGGTAGTGTGGCTACTAGAATTGACCCCTAGAAAATGTTTTCATAGTTTTACTGATAATATATCATAATTCGCTTTTCGCTCAAACAGGTGTAAAGGGAAGTAGGCGCCATGGACCGGGGGGCGACTTCACAAAACAACCGAATTAACAAAAGTCTGTTTAAAAAAATGTTTTTTAACAGGCAAACAATAAATCAATTTGATTTACCATTCATTTGTGTGTCTTATTGTGATCTCATAATGTCAAAATATAATTAAATTAAAATTTCAAACCTTCAAAATGACATTTTTTACATTGCTTAATTTCCAAAAATCAATTTTGAGCAAGGCAGAAAAGGCATCGTCGGATAAGGAATGAAGGACGCCCTCCCTAAAGTTTTCTTGAGAACGGATGAACTTGAACGTTTTGCATCATAAAGCCACCTGCTCAAAGTTTACCTTTTGTTGTTTTTCAAAAATCCCACTTTAACATAATTTCAATAAAGTCGTCTTTATGTGAATTAAATACAGGCTTCAATGGGTAATTGAAAATTTTCCACTATAACCCCCCCCCCCCTTTGCAAGGATGTGGCGCTATATTATTTAGCAACATATCGTCACGAGTCTTCCAAACAGGCCAATCGCCATTTTGGCGAAATTAGTTTTTTTGCATATTTTGATACTATATCAACGATCCTTTTCATACCAAATATTGAGCCAAAAATAACATTATTCCAATTTGTAGATATAATAGATTTTACTTTTTGAAATCAATACCCCAAACGCCAATGAAAGTCTTCAACAGACAATCTCATCGTCGGTCTGCTCTACCTGCACAATAGTGCTTGGGCCACGGGTGATATTTGACATATGTGTACCATATTCGAGTGGCTAAACGAGAGTACTACCAACTTGTTAAGACACTTCAACTTAAATATTCGGCATGATAGGCTTTCCAAAGTAGTAGCTTAATCCTGCATTTGCGCATAAAACAAAACCGCCCGATTCAAGTTGCTACCAACTGTTTCAGCCATACCCGGTCTTGTAGAAGGATTATTTGGTGGAAAAAAATTTAAAACTGAGATGTTGTTGTGAATGGACAACCACCAAATCAAGACAGACATGCTTAAAGGTTCTGGTGCCTGATGGGCCCTGGGTCTCTTACCCCACACAAAAAAGGTGTGCACGGCAGTTTCCGTAAATCAAACGAGAAATAACATTTGACTTCACAGCCAGGTATCATAGGGATGAACTTTACACACTGCCACTGTGTGTGTTATCTCACATTTCTCAAATTAACTAAAACACAAGTTATGCAAGAGACTTCCAAGGTGACAACCTAAGCAAGTAAATTTGAATAAACAAAATGGCCGGCCATGAAATGGCGCCTACTTATGTCGGCTATAATCCAACTCGTTAAGAAATAGTTTTAGTTTCAAAACTGTAAAATGAGTTTGATGAAACCAATCAAAATGAAGTCATGGCCATCTATTTAGTTTAAAACCTTATTTGCATAGCCTAAATAAACCGCCATTGTTACCCAACTTTTCAGCACTTAGGTTGCTGTTTAAATGTGGCCATTTTGTCAATCAGCATTTAAAGTGTTACTATTGCACTGCAATTCACATTCAACCTATGTCTAATCCCAAAAATCATAGATTGGACCATTTCCTTGGGTTTATGATTGCTCCTAGATCTAACAACAAAAATATACTACTACCTCACTTTATTTAGTTTCATAAACCACTTAATTTTGCATACAGAATATTTGATGACCCATTCTTGCACTCCAATTATATATGTGTTTTCAGTAGTTATTTTCAATATTTTTAGGCACATTTTGGTTCAGATTACCATTTTGGCCAGTCATTAGCAATATCTCTATCAATCTGTTATCTATAATAATACATACATACCGCAGTATACATCACTATTGACCACCTCACAAAGTTTCTCATACAAGTATTGCCACTCAGTCCTCTTTAAGACTACTCACCATATAGCTGTTTGGTACTTTCAACCGGATGTCTTGTTCAGCTATGAGCGAAAAGAGCTGATGAAGTAGCTCAGAATGGACTACCACAGGGAGTGTGCTCGCACCTCTCCTGTTCAATATCTATACCAAACGACCAACCTAGGAGTGCAGCACCTGGCGTTTTATCTATGCAGACGCTCTTGGAATTAGGCACAGATGCAGACTTCACACTTGTTGAGAGAGATGACTCTCCAAGCTTTGGATGAACTTACTAGAGCTACGAGAAACCACCTACTGCAAATCCGTCCAAGACACAGGTGTGTGCTTTCTAACTACGCAACCGTGGAGGCCAAACGTCAGCTTAAAGTAACTTGGTCTGGACACCCCTGAGCACTGCGATGAACCATGTCTACCTAGGATTGGACCGCCCTCTTTCTTATAAGACCCACATCAAGAAGACGAAGAGTAAAGTATGCTCACGCACTAACATCAACTGCGAACGTATCCATCCGATGCAGCATTGCTCCACCAGTAGTGAGCGAGAATGAACGAGCGTACTTGCCAAGTTTCTAATGTTGAAGCACCCTATGTCCGGCCAGAGACCAGCTGCCAACCAACTTTAATTCCATAGAGAGTTTCTTAACCAAATTCCAACATCTTGAATCAGTCGCTAAAGACTTAAGATAGTTGCATTGTGGAAAAAAGACTTCCTATCACGCGGCGATTAACATCTATTGGTATTGACGTGAGAGCATCTTCCACCTGGACTGACTCCTTATGGACTGAATGGCGATGTTCAACAGATTGAGAACTAGAATCAGGCCGATCTAAGGTTTCTTTCAGAAGTGGGCTACCTGGAAGCGTATAAGGACACTACCTGTGTTTGTGGAACAGAACCACCTGGACAATAAACATCGCTTCTGCAAAGGACAACAGTTCTCATGGAGGAAGCTGGCCAAGTTTTTCACGTGCTTTGATTGTGATCTATTTCACGACATGTGAACTTTTGTAGTTTGTAAACGTGGGATGTTGAGGTATCTTTTAGTCCCCAACATTGCCTTTGCAGCAAATGCGCTACATCACATCATTACTGTATCTGAATTCATGCCCTTTTTTGATTACTTGTCTGTTTTGAGTTCCCCACTCGAAACAATATTGCAGCTCATGTCATTGTTGAAGGCCAGGCTGAGATCAGTTCACCTGATTCAAACTTGGGGCAGTACGGTGTGCAGAAAAGGGTGTGTCGGTCTCTCTGCTCAGTTTTTTTTAGAGCTGGTACTTCATCGAGGCCAACTGCACAAATCTCTACAAGTGACATCTCTCTCTCTCTTCTCTGTTTCTACTGCGATGACACTCTTTGCAAACTTCAAAGAGTTCATGTGTTAGTATGTAGCCCCCTAGGACCCCATCAAAGATGATAACAACCTTTGCGGTACTAATTGTTTCGAGCAAAGAAAGCCAAAAGTAATCTGGCTGCTTCCTCCATGTGAACTGCCTAACCTTTCAGCAATGGGGCAAACTATGGTGGCGTAAAGCCCCTCCCAAACCATTCAAGCCCAATGGGCATGATGGAGTGTACGTCCTGAATGGTATTGATCAGCAATGGATGATGGCAACCTACTTCAGCGTTTTTTAGAGTTCTTTATTTTTTTTAGTCTTATTTAGCCTGGGGAGATTATTCAGTTGTTCAACACTGCTTCCAATGATGCCCAGGGATCCATGCCGAATTGGACAGCCATGGTTTTTCACCCTATCTTATCAACACTGGCTGCGATTACAAGTACAGGCGTGATTCTCCAATGTATATGGGACCGACGCCTTAACGTCCCCTCCGAAGACAGGATATTCTCATGGTTCCTTTGGCCAGTCCCAAATGAACCACGAGTGATGCGATTCCATTTTTTATCATAGTCTTACAATCCAATCCAGAATTTGGTACCCAATTAAATCCCAACAAGTGGCCCGCCGGGATATGACCGGGACCTTCTGCACAAAAGGCGAATACCTAACCATTGACCATGCGCCTCCCTGCATATTGCCAAGAGTATGCAAGTTGCCAGACTGTGGTATGTATGGCTAATGGGGATGTCCTATACAGATTTGTGCAAGGTATCGACATGTGAAACATAAAGGTGATTCTTACATGGGACATGCTAGATTATGGGGACAGGAAGAGACGACTATTAAAGGAGGCAAAATACAGAAGACTAGATTGGTAATACTTGTAATGAGACTTTGTGAATTGGTGAATAGTTATGTTATTATGCGTTGGTAAAATAAATGTTATTTATGGCCAAATTCCGCATACATCTCTAATTGATTGAAATAACTTACGGAACCACTTGTAGTACAAAATGGATCCTCAACTATTCTATATGCAATTAATGTTGCTTAAAACTAGTATTAGACACATTTAATTTCCGAGGTGTTAAGCCATTAACACTTAAACGCGCCATGATTCAAAGTAGCTATACAATTCAAAAAGCAACCCAAGTATAGAAATGCTAATTTGGCAACTTGTCGACCATTTGGGATATGCAAATTAGATTTATTAAAATGGGGGAAAAAAAAATGGCTAGAAATTCATTGTGGTTGTGTTTACTCAACATCTCCATTTTAGCAGTTTTGTGGGGAGTTTTGTACCTAAAATATTTTCTCTGGAGTCAGGATATGGCCGCAACTAATTAAGGCGCAATTCCAATGTCAAGCCAATTTGTGTTATGCTCGATTTGTGCCCCTTAAGGTCTTGCATACACACCTGATTATAATCATAGGGCAATAGTGTAATTGTAAACTTAGTGTAAGATTCTTCGCATGTGAACACCTTGACCAATGACTGTAAAGTCAAAGTTATGCTCAAAATTTACGAAATGGCGGCCATTTTGGATTTCGCAATTAGTTTTAATTAAAAATGCATGGATTTGATTTCTGGGGTTGTCTATTATCAAACACCATGTGTTAGCATATTTTCACTAAACGAATTTCTTCTACAAGACACGATATGGCCGGAAATACGATATGAACGAAATTTCAAAGGCGGCCATTTTCTTTATGCAATTAGCATGCTTAGGTTGTCACCTTCAAGTCGTGTATAAAGACTTGTATAGTTTACTATTAGTATTAGTACAATAGTGTATTGCAACTTGTGCTTGTTCATGCCATGTATTACCTTGAACTTGCTGTTAAGTCCAAATTATCTAACAATTTATGAAAATGGCACCATTTTTGGATTTATGCAGATTAGGTTGTTATTTAAAATGTATGGAATTTGAGTTCTGGTGTTTGTCCATTGTCAAACACCTCATGTTAGCATTTACTCCACTAAAGGAAGACAATTCCTTCTAAAATACAACATATGGCTAAAACTAGTTATGGAGCAATTTCAATGGCGGCCATTTTGTTTATGCAAATTACAGGCTTAAGCTACTACTTGGAATGTCCATATAAATGCAAAATTATTTATAGTTGATGTTTCTGAGTAAGTTGATACCAAACTCGCTTTGCCACTCCTTATGGTACCTACCAACCTAGATCTGGCCCCCGGACCTAAGACCACCGCACACACTTATTAAGTGACCTACGATCAATGTTTGCGAATTCAGTCTCTCTCGCTCATCACACGGGGGGGGGGGGTGCTATAGAAGGTCTGGTCGAAGTTTTATATTAAGACAATGTGTGTAGCTGTATCTGAGACGATTTTTTTTTTTTTTTGGGGGCCCCACACTCAAAAAATATTATCAATTTTTTCCGTATTTTTATTACAGCATTCTGCGAATAATACTGTTAAAATTTAACAGATACTGTACAAATTGATTCATCAAACACTGAACATATATATTTGGCGAGTTCAATAAAAAGCACTGACAACTACTCAACTTAGTAGGCCTATCCACAAAATGTCAACCAAAATTTTACGTTCATACACTTCAAATGCAGTTAAATTTTTGGTAAAACATATGCATTAAAGGTGCAACGAGCGATTTTTGAAACACACAAATATTGTGTCATTAGTAATTCACCTAGGATTAGACACTCATAGATCTCTTACCTTGTGTTAGGTACAGAATGCTTAAAAGAGAGAAAAATATTTTTATGATTGTTTTGATTGGCTGATTTTCAAGTTAAACTAAGCTTGAATTTTGTATTTGCTCTATACGAAATTAGAAATTTCATCAATTTTTTGTACCAAAGTAAAAATTTCGTCAGCTCCATCCTTTCAGATGGGGATATTTTTGATGGAAATCTTTCCATCATGGCAAAAATCATTGCTTTCGTATTTTTTTAAGGGACACCTGATATTTAAAATTTCGGGCCACCTTGAAACTGTCAAAGTAATATAAAGTGAATTTGAATGAACTATAAAGCTGTAGTTGATGGGATTTTGTTGGTCAGAATTGCTGCCAGTATTTTCTATATTACATATTTTTCCTGTAAATAACTTATAATTTGAATCCATAATAGCGTATAATTATTGATATAATTCAAAGTCAAATGGAGCCTCTCTTATAAATTATCCGAAAAAAAAAAAAAAAACATATAAGGCCTCGAAATTGGACAAAAAGTATTTTGCTATATTTTAAATTACGG
>JAMKCH010063583.1:0-19892 GCA_023653785.1 Ophioderma brevispina
ACCCATTTAACTTTCACAGTATTTGAAAGGAAAAATGTCCATCCATTAATGACTAACCCTGGTTTAAATCTGAGTCTGAAGTCAGTCTCCCTTTGAGAATACTTCTATGAGACTTTGGCCCAAAATTATGCTCCAGGAGCATATGGCCCATGACCATATGTTGCTGGAACATATATAATCTGAAAAAATACTGTAACTCAAATATGCTCCAGGAGCATATTTGAATATGCTCCAGGAGCATATTTTAATGCAAAATATGCTCCTGGAACAGTGGAGAAATATAAGTCAAATACAAATTTGACTAAGAATATTTCTCCAGATTATTTATGCTTCAGGACCATATTGTCCTGTAGCATAATTTTGGGCCAAAATCTCATAGAAACTTTGAAAATACCAGCCATTGCGAGTATAGCATTCAACTTCCCATTTATCTCATTGTTCTGAGCAACACTAAAATGACCATATCTCAGGAACCCAAGTCCAATAGTACTTCCAATAGACGATTTTCCAGATCCCCATAATGCATCTCGTTTTGTGCCAATTTCTATCTGGGAACTTGAACCAAAGTTCTTGTTTAAAAAAAAATTCTGTTGATCGTTCGCATTGCCGGACTGTGCCTAAAACTACAATACCAAGTACCTGTTCACATAAAGTTAATCTTACTGAACTGTAGGAAAATATCAAAGGAACAAAAAAACAACTGAGGCACTGATGTTAAAATTTATGACAAAAGGGGTGATGTTAAAATTTATGACAAAAGGTGGCATTTTCGATTGTAACTGTGCCCTACTTGTCACTTGCTGGACGATTACTAATTTAACTATAGTGCAATGTCACAGATACAGTAAGTTTTCTAGTATTAATATTATACGCTGATGTAAGTCTATCGTGAGGTCATCTTGCGAGCCCTAGTGATGGGCGCTTTAATAATAAGCATTGTCATTACATATGCAACTTCTTGTTACTTTTGGTCAGAATTGTATTGGTGGCCAATTTTTCATTTGTTATGACATTACAAAGGTTCCACAATCAGCCTACATAGCAACAGGGACATTCTGTACATGCATCATGCATACTATCTTGTTTTTGTACTTAGTTGAATTGTTGAAAAGGTCATGTACTTCAATGATATCTACGTCATCCACTTAACTGTCATTGTTAGACTCAGTGTCTACCAGTAGTGTGGCTTGCTACTTTTTTACGTTTTTGTTTGCATCTACATTTCTTTGAAAAAAATTGTCTTTACCACCAAATGTTTAAAGGCACTATCAGTGATTTGCTATATCCGAAAATTTTAAAAAATGTCAAAAATCAGATTTTTGCATGTCTGTAACAAGTACAAGTCGCCTAATATACCCTGCAAATGATAAGACCATAAGCAATCTAATATGGACAAAATCGGATATTTTAGTCACTACTATCTGTACGGACACTTACTACAACACGTATTTGAATGGAGATTCATATCTTGCAACACTGCCGTTTTCTCGCTTTTCTGTCATTTCTTCAGTTGGAAAAAGTAACTTTGTAAATGAGAATTCTACAGACTTATCCTTTTAAGCTATTCCTGCAAATTTCAAATATTTTGACTCTTTCGGATTAATCACTGATAGTGTCTTTAACGTGAGCTGAACATTTTGTTTTGTTCCATGCATGGGCACCCCACAGAATTTGCAGTCTACTGTCTGTTTGTCTTCTTTTGGGGTGATCTTTTTGGTTTAAAAATAGCATGAACACCAACGTCAGAATTGTCTGTGTTTTCAGTGGTGTGTGACATTTTTTTCAGATGGGCTGTAGTAGCTTCTGCACTTTGGACAACTGTAACACAGCTAGTGAGTGTCAATTTACTCTCTTGCAACAGAGCTTTGCGAGTAGTATCATAATTCATACCACAGACAATTCTGTTATGGATCATTTCATCTGTGAGTGCACCATACTCGCAAGTGACAGCTAGTTTTCTAAGTCCTACTACAAAGTAGTCAAAACTTTCCTTGAGCTCTTTGTTTTGAACACAAGTCCCGGCGGGGTCTCAACACAAATGACCATACAGGGACGTGCCACGGACGTCGGTCCTTCTGAAATTTTCTGAAATTTGTTGGAAAATTAGTCAAAGCCCAAATTGTACAAATTTGCTTAAAATGTCAAAATTTTGCACCGTGAAAATGGCAAATTTGGGTTAAATTTAGCCCAAAATTTGCATCTCTGGTATAGCTATGGGTCCTTTTTTGGCAAGAAATGGTATAGCTATGGGTCCTACTTCCAGAGTCGCGGAGGTACGTCCCTACCCAAACCAAAGTTGAGAACCCCCCCCGGGACACAATTATTAAAACAAAATCTTTCATATGCGACAATGACTTGACACTATGAGCTAATAAAATCTCAATTCCCATGGCACAGTTCAATAGCTTTCATTCACCAGTGTATTGAGCAAATACACCCCTGGATTTTTAGTATGATTTATGTTACCATTACCCAGAACATACATGGTCAGCTGCTGTTAACATGTGCCCATCCAAGACTACTGAGTGAACTGAGCCATTAGTAGATGAGCATGCCTTACCTCATAGTGTGATCACAACAGTAATCTTTCCAGAGCTTTAATATGTCTTTCCTTGTCTGATTGAAGGGTAAACCATGATGTATTTGTAGGGCTATGAACTCCACCAATAATTTGCACCATTTTATATCCAAATCGGAGCAGCTTTAAAATTTGACCCCTGTACAACTGAAATTGACCCTATTATTGATGTGTGCTGTTTTTAGAACTCTGGACTTTAGGCTGTAAATATTACAAACTTACCTTTTCTGACTCCTTATGGTTAGACACATAACCTGGTTTGCTTTTCAACATGATTGGATCCATTTAAAGATTTGATACCCGTACAATCTTTGGGTGGGGTCCCCCCTTGGCCCCCCCTCTCCTTATAAGGCCCCATTTGCAGCATGTAAGAATGGTGTTTCAGGGTTCCTGTCAGGCTGGCAACATATTAAAACACTCAACCTTTTGTACTGAGATGTGTTTACAAATGTGTGCTAGCTCTCCCAAGGTTTATAATATAGTTGGCAAACTCGCTGTGAAATTGATGCGCTCAGAATAAATTTGCCTCACTTTACTGTCCAAATGCCATTTACCCTTGAGAAAACACACCATCTATCATGTCAATCATGTCAACCACTTTCTTGTACTTTTCAACATTTTAAGCATTTTTTTTTTTAAAATTGATTTAAATGAATATAGAAAACTTTAGATTTTTAAATCCTTAAACAGCAGCCAGGTTGTGATGTCAAAGAATTATCTGAGGAAGATAGAACACTCCCCCTATTTTTTGTGTAATGGAAGTGGACTTCCATGTGGAATGATGCTCAAGTGTCCTTGTAGTAAAAGCGACGACATCGCCTATTTTACTGTGCGGAGGCAATGGCACGAGTTTCAAAGTAACGTGCTTATTTTTGTGGGGTTGCTGACTAAATCAACACAGAATTTAATAAAAATTTTCATTTTTTCTAAAGGACAAAGGAAAGACCAAAGGTTAATAGTGGTGATTTGCCTTTAGCATTATTGGGACATTAAGAAATCGATAACCTCGTCCGTGTCCCCCCCGACTTCCACCAAAAATTTGCTTACGTGTTAAATGAACAGCGATTTCAAAATTTGACAAACCGCGGTCGGCCGGCCCCCGGTCTGCTTGCTACGTTAAGAATAGCGCCATCTGGCGTCTGGTAGGTAATTTGCTGACGTAGAAGCGTTACATCGTTTGCCATATAAAATAGGGGGAGTGTCCTATCTTCCTTTAGATAATCTTTGGTGATGTATAACCTATTTGGCCTATATATCTATACATGTGCAAATGTCAAGGGGGTCGACTGGACGGGACGTATCTTCATGCTTGACTTCTTAAGTGCCATCATGCTAAATTTCCATGTGTGCCAAACCATTGCCATATGACCGAAAAATGCTCTGCCTATATGTTCCCCATTTAAATTAGAAGAATAACAAGTTATGGGCCTGTATTTGTGGTACCACCAGGCGCCATGATGATGCTCAGCACAGTTTTTAGAGCAATATTTTAAGTCTTTAGTCTGGAATGTGCAATTGTTATGTTGTTGTAGCGAGTCTCCAGCAGTGCCGGCATATAATTGTACAGAGAGTCTGTACCTATCTCGCGCATTGCTCACGCCAAACGATAAATAGTGAGCATAGGACGTGTTGCCGTTAAAATCTTCCAATTCGACGAGCAACTCCCAATTTCCATATCGAGTCAATTGATGAATTTGTTTTAAACCTGCCCAGTGTTCGCCTTCGAACTCGCCAAATCCTTCTTCGTACTCCTTCCATCCGCGGTAAAAATCAACCAAGCCGTCAAAGCGACGCTGGATCACATTCCAGCCCCCACCATACGTGTCCATATCGCAGTATGCTACAAAAGAGCCTGCCGCATTCTGAGGTGTGATTCTGTAAAGTCCAGAGGTGTTGTAACCACGCGTAAAAGCGTCCCAGCAATCTGTAAATTTTGGATTGACAGGGAAACCATTCTGTTGTAGTTCCGGCACACCGATGACCACATTATCAACTAGAAGAGGTGCTCGAAGGTTACTATAGGTGAAGCGAGCAAACCATGACATGATCTCCAGCAAGAATTGCCTTAAACCTTTCCACCGCTGTCCTTTCCCCATTGGAGATGATAGCATGAAGAAGGTTATCACAAAAGCAATGGATCTTAACCCTGTGGGCAAGAAAAAAATGATGGTGCGTCCTGCCAGATTCATTGTACCATTTGTACCATTGTTCATTTCAAGCTTAGGCCTTGACAATGAGCAGGGCTGTGTTGTGTAGTGCACTATCACATCGGTGGCAGTAAAGTCATGTGCATCCAACCATGTCTATATGTCCCGGATTTCCTTTCGCTGGCAGACAGATTGGGCAACTTAACCTTTTATGTAATACTTTTTTTTCAACAAACTATTGTTTTCAACAAATTTTTGTCTGGGAATTGCATCTTTCTTCATACTACAGTGAAACCTGTTATATTTTTTATTGCTTTTATTTTTCACAAACTTTTTTTATTTACAAAATTAGTCAAAAAAGAACATAAATATATTTGATATAATGCAGCACAAAACAGCATGAAAAGAAACAACAGTTTAAATAATACTCTTAACATGGCAATAAATTGTTCCCACGTAAATTGACCATGCATTCTCATTACTAGGCAGTTAAAAAAGTTAGTTCTACATGTCCGACTGACCAGAAGTTGGCCTTGTTGGGGATTTTTTCGCTAATTGGTGTTCTTTGTGTATCCACAAGTTATTGGTAATAGGTTGTGGTGGTGTCCCTAATTGCTGTCTGGGCTTTATATTTGTTTGTTTGTTAGTTTGTTTTTCAAAAATAGATTTTGAATTGCAAATATGTGAGTGAAGCAAGTGATAAAAAAAAATGCCCAACCAACCCTTCCAGAAGGTCTACTCAATGAAAGTTTTATTTTGATTTTTATCACATTGTACCTTTGTAGTCATGGCAACATTATTACTATTGAAGCTGTTATTTCCACATGTACATTTTGTGATTCTCACTTTTTTCCTGTTGTCTGCTTCAAGCAAAAAATGACCCTATTTGAAAGGATGTTTTGTTTTGATTTTTATCACCTTGTGCCACTGTTGTCTACTGCAAGCACATATATAGGGATTACTTATGTAGTGTGTTTGTGCGTGTGTGTGGTCGTGCGTGTGTGGTAAAAATGTCAACCCCAGCTGTTAACACTTTTGCACCGGCCCCTGGGTATCCGGGGATGGCCGGGACTTGCACACGAGGTGTGTTTTTGAAATGCTAAACTCCCCGGCCAAGTCCCGGCCCTGCGGGGCAACATTTTTATGCCAAACCCCGGCCAAGTCCCGACCCTGCCAGCCGGGCAAAAGCGTCATCAAATGCGCTTCCAAACGCATATTGTGAAATTCTTTTGATTATGCTGCTTTCAATATTGTGTATTGTAGCGTTGTTGTAAATACGTTTATCGTTTGTGTAGAGAAACTTGCGCTTCCATTTGTTTCCTGACCCAAAATCCCGGCTTTTTTGACATTGTGAACTCCATGAACAAGTCCCAGCATACGGCAGGGTACACCCGGGGCAAAAAAGGATCAACTCCCTGGCTATTCAAGTAGTACACGTCCCGGCCATCCCGGGTACCCAGGGGCTGGGTATTTTTGATAAGTGCATTTATTGCACTCATACATCTTTTTAATACATTTTGGTTAAAGATTTTTCCACTTAGAATATGCCCAAAACCATGCCAAAGACTGTGTAGTTAAATCCTACTGTGGGCTGTCAACTGTGCTGGAAGGAACACACTTCCAATTAAATGGTCATTTCAGTTATTTACCAATTAAAGACATTCCTTTAATTTTAGCAAATAAAAGGAAGGGCCATTTTTGTGTGTTGCCTGCCTTATTGTGTCACCTGCCTTATGGTCCACCTGCCTTAAGGCAGGAGGAAGACACATTAGGGATCACTTTGTCCACGGTTGTGTTTGATGTCGGTTGTTGTTGATGTCTGTTGTTGTGATGTCTGTTGTTGTTGTTGTTGTTGTTGATGTCTGTTGTGTTCATGTCTGTTGTTGTGAGTCTGTTGATGGTTGATGTCTGTTGTTGGTGGATGTCTGTGGTGTGATGTCTGTTGTTGTCTGTGTTGGCTGTTGTTGTTGAGTCTGTGTTGTTGTCTGTGTTGTTGATATCTGTGTTGTTGATGTCTGTTGTTGTGAAAAAGGGCGGTGCCTGCCTTTTTGTGCGCCTGCCTTAAAGGTGCAACAAGAGATTTTGGGCCCCCAAATTATTTGTGTCATTAATAGTAATTTCATAAGATTAGACAATAGATTCTTACCTTGTTATTGGAATTTGACTACAGACAGAAATGTTTAAAAGGAAAACAGAGATTTTGATGCTTATTTTTTTTTTTTTTTTTTTTTCAAGTTAAAAATAGGCTGGAATGATTTTGTATTTGCGCCTATACGAAATTAGAGTTTTACCAATTTTTGTACCAAGAAAATTCTCAGCTTAATCCTTTCAGATGGGGAGTATTGTAAAAAGGAAAGGCTTTACATTAGTGACAAAAATAAGAAATTTTCAATTTTTTTAGGGGGCACCTCTTTATGAAAGCTATCGTTGAACCCTTTAGGCAGGAAGACCATAGGGATCACTTTGTCCACTGTTGTTGCCTGGATGCCTGTGTGTTGAGTCTGTTGTTGTTGGATGTCTGTTGTTGTTGTCTGTTGTTGTGATGTCTTGTTGTTGTTGTTGTTGTTGTTGATGTCTGTTGTTGTGTCTGTTGTTGTTGATGTCTCGTTGTTGTTGATGTCTGTTGTTGTTCTTCTTCAAGTTTTCTTCAGATTCAAAACATATTAATTTCCTTGTGTATAATTTTGTATAATTTGGATTTTTTAAACCAAACTTGAGGCACAGGTTGCAACATGTGGCCCCTCATTTGTGATGAGGTCAAAGGTCAATACCAAGGCAAAGTTGAGTCAAATACCAGGTCAAAGGTTATGTGAGGTCAAGTTGTAAAATGGCTGGAAATGTAAAATTAAGTTTCAATGGAAAACCAAACTTGTTTATGGAGTTTACATGCAAAACCCTCATTTGTTTATAAGTGGCAGGGTTCGCCATTTCAAATCATGTTATGCCATATCATCACAAACCGCGGACGGCAGGTGAAGCAGAAAGGCAAGCGTCGAGGACCGATGTATTTTTAATTTTCAATCAAAGGACAGTGCTTTATGGACATTTTTGTCAGACGCAGCGATGCTGGAAGGACACTAGCTTAACAGCTGTCACACTGTGGATGGAAGGAATGATGGATGGATGTGCTATGGTCCTTAAACCAAAAAGGTCACCTTAAAAGGTTCAACATAAAATCTGAAATGATAGATAAGGGCAACACAATATTTATGGATATAGAGTGGTGATGTGAAAGCAGAGAACTGTAAAATTCTGTGGTGGGGGGAGGGGGCGCAGGCAGTAGTGAGAAGACTTTGGCAGAGGTTAAGAGGTCATATTTTTAGGTTGATTGAGCTCCTGTATACAAGTGTTATTAAGATTACTATTCATGGAAATGGATGGTTTTCTCCAAGTTCCTCTAATTTGACACAAGAATGGTAATGGCGGATTGAACAGGGGTAAGCGGGCAAAGGTCACGAGTAATCATGTGAGGTAAAAAAAGGTGCCTCAGAAGACCAGAAGCATATCTAAGTGAATTCAAATTGTTGATTTTGAACTTTGTCTCAGACAGCGATTAAAAAAAGGAAACTCAAACAGTGCATATTTTTATAAAAATAAAAGGGCAGAGTGAAAAACAAATTGTTTGGCAGGAAGTATTTCTGAGTGGAAACCATTTTTTGGGTCTGCTAAGGATCCACAAAATTGGGTATTCAACAAAGTTGGTCAGGATGATCTTTCATGCGGGGCCAAGGTCAATCTGGTCATTTCTAGTATAAGCTCTTTGGCGAGTTACTCTAATGATTGGTTAATGGAATTCATCTGAATTGAATAATAATAATATCAAATGGGATGACCAATTTAAGTCTATAAGTTTGTTTTGATAGAATAGCCTTATTTCAAAACTCCATCTGTTAAGTTTAAGGATATTTCAACCCGTTTTGAATGTGAAAGTCAAGCTAAACACATGATTTGTATCCAGATATAGTACTCGTGTGCAAAATAAATGGTCGACCCACAACATGGGGATATTTTTGATAAAAAAAGTCCCAGCTGCCAGTTAAGACGTTTTTTAAATATCATTTTCTGAAAGGATTAAGCTGCTTCTTTGGTACAAATTTGTAAATTAGGTATGGTATCTGGGTGCCTGGGATGAGGCTATAGCGGTGGACAGGACCTTTTACAGAGAAATACATTAATTTTTAGTTACATATGTGATAAGTATGTGAAATGTTCTTCAACAGTGATGACTATTACAGTAAATTAAGTAGCTAATAGACGACAAAAATCAAAAACGGGAGCGACAAGGGCATCAAAGTTACCAATAACTCTCACACGGGCCATGAAGTTGAGCCAATGTGACATATGTTTATAGTTTTGTACCTGATAATGTCCAATAACAGTATTTGTCCCCATGGGAATTGTCATTTATTTAGCGTAATTGTAAGCAGTGGCGGCACAACTTTGACCATGCTATAGGTTACGGGAATGACAAGAAATATCTCCTATATGAAACAATCAGGAAAACCCATCAAGGAAATCTGCATAGAGGCATTTACAAGGTCATGTGTAGGCAAACCTCCATAATTGCCGTCTCCAGAGAAAGACGTGGTTAAACTAGATTTCTAAGGAAAATCATATTTACCCTCAGAGGAAATTTACACAGAGGAAGTTGGTCGAATAAGTAATCCAAATTAGTGCCAAAGAGGTCCCCTTGATATTTTTGTTTTATTCTGTTTGGCCAAAATAAATGAGACTTTCAAAAGCCGTGACAACATCAAGAAATAACGTGATTATTTATTTAATCAGGCTTTCGAGTGTACAAGAAAAGAAATCTTTGTATGTCCAGTTGTGGTAAAGCAGGGATCCTAACTGGTATAGAGTGCCCGGATGCAAAAATATTGTACTCGTCTTCGATTCGTACAATATTTTTCTAAATCGTGCAAATATTCTTTGTTCACCTCAAACCCGTCAATATCAATATTATATAAGTATATAACAGTCCAATAGTTTTGTATGATGTAAATTGACCGCAACTGCTTACAGATAAAGGGGTGATGCGCTCAGAGTTAAGGAGATTGCAGTTCATCTTGATAGCTTGGCCTTCACCCCAAAATCCATTGTACAGTTATCACGCGATATTTCAATTCCGGTTTGATGAGAGCAAATGGATTTTTGTTTTAAGGCCCACAGAGAGTAACGTGTCAAGATTAATATGGTCGACAAAAATGGGCACATTGTGTTCATAATTTCCAAACCAAAAAAACATCTTTGCAATAAGATTCACAGGGTAAATGAGAAAATAGTAGCTTTCTATGATACCAAAATGTCGACCACTGCCGGGTTTAAAATCTGGGCTTTGGGGGCGAGAGGCTATTAGTGATCGGCCATGGACCTTAATATCATACAAATACTGAATAATCAGATTAAATATTTTTAACATTAGGAGACACACAAAAACTTGTTTTACGGGGGAGTAGAGGTAGACCTTTACGAGTTGTAGGGTTGGCGGGCGAATTTTTTTCTTTTTTTTAAATTTTTTTTTTTGGAGGTCAAAATTGGCCTTAAAAATAGCCCCAAAATCTGAAAATCAGGATAAAAAGTGAAACATTCTTTTACAAATTTCTTTAAAAAATTAGCCCAAATTGATAAATTTTCGCAAAAAAACAGCAATTTACAATAAGTAAAACATTTTTAAAAAAAAAAAAAAAAAATTTGCAAAACGAAAAATCGGGGCGGCCGGGGACCTTAAAAACAGGTTTTTTGATTTTCGTCGCCCGTATCACATGTGAAGAGTAGAACAATGAAGTCTCAACTTGACCTACATCACTTTTTATGAATCCCTCTCAGGTTTAGATGGCCCAGGGAGATTACATGCTTGAATAGCATTTCGGCTGACATTTAGTCCCACTTTTTAAAAACATTCCATCACACAACTTGCTTATTTGTTGTTAACTGGCGCTCCTCACCCAGTGCCGGCCTGTAAATAACTCTTAGTGTGACGAACCCCTAAAAAGGGGATGGCTCTCCTGAATTAAAGGTACGTGTTCAGATCGTCTTTGGAACCACTATTTTTTTACCCAGAAGTCGTATCGATTTGATATCAAGGAACAGGGCATCATACCATATGTCCTATAAACGCCCCGGGGGGCGTTGCATTTTTCAAAAGGGAGGGGTTTTTTTTACATCAAAAATGGACGTCAAAATACTTTACACCACGCTTATTTTCGCTGCTTTACCAATAATATAACTAATGAGCTGGAGGCGAGTTTCGCCACCCTACCGAGGGGCAAAGTCCCTACTAAGTAAAACTATTACAACTGTCCACACAGCGATGATTGATACGATATGACAGTTCCGGCCATTAAATCAGTGATTTAGGTATAAGCTTAACTCATTTTGAATTGAATTCTTTATCCAGAAATCGTAGGGGGGCGTTAATTAGAGCAGGGGCGTTTAATAAGAACATCACATTATTGCATCAATTTCATCCTGAAATTTGAGCCACAATCCCCATTTCATTCCCAAGATATTAAACAAGAAACCCACCATATTTATGGTTACCCATCAGATATTAGCACAGTATTCGAATAGGGGATTTGCAAGTGAGGATGTATACCATCAAACGCACGTTGTTTCCCATGTTATGATGGGGGTTGTTTGTGCAAGGTTCCAGGTTATCATTCAAGTAGGAAACACTAATAGCATTAATTTAAAATCGAAACAGGCACGTTTAATTAGATCAACCCTATAGACCCTAGTACCCACTGTGTAAAGTAACATCAATATTTAACTTTGTGAGAGCTAATAAAACATGTTCAAGTAGTAATTTAAATCAAAACCAGAGAAATTAAATGAAACTTACCTCGGAGCAACCGATGTTGCGGGCGATACCATCACCCTTCAGTGAGGTTTGTGGTGCGGGATCTTGCTCTCAAGCTTAATTCGAGATGACGTCACAAGATTTGTAGATGAGTCATTCTGGAGGAAAAAGGAAAGTCTTTTTAAAAGTTCGTCCCGGCCGTGCGATTAAGTTTTTTTTTGTTTCAGGAAATAGCAATATTTTAATGGTTTGCCATGGTAACCACAACTACTAGAGTGTGAAGGCCAAAGTAGATAAATCGTTGAACTGTTTATTATTCCCCCCCCCCCTTTATGTACCTGCACATGTTGTGACATTTAGTAAACTCTCGGAACGAGTGTACAGGGTCATCAAAGCAATTACGTTGCCAGGAAAGCGCCAACCCCACAAAAGAGCATGAAAACGTTGTTTTTTAGATGCTGAAGAGTTTACGGGACGATTAACTATTTTTCGTGATCCTTGATGGCAGGGAGGCTGCAAAACATATTTGGTGTTTGTTGTACATAATAAAGTACACCTAAGTCAGAAATAGCATATTTAATGGTTGCCATGTAACCCTGACCACTAGAGCGGGTGAGTAGAAATAGTTGTCACACAATAACTAATAGTTTTTGACACCATGATGGGTGCGAGTAAGTTATCTCTGGTTGTTTGATTTAACTACTACTTTGAACTATAACAAACCCAGATAATGAGATTACTGATGAACAATTTAAAAAACATGCTTTTTGGAAGCCAATCGATCTTACTATAAAGATCGAACTCGCATGTGGTTTTTTCCCTGGAGTCTGACATGTTGACCCAGGAGGTCGACATGTGAAGCGACCTATTCAGGAATACCCTTCCCATCGTGGTCTCTCGATTGTTGGGTTTGGTTTTTGTATTCACCGCTGTTAGATCGGCTTAGATTCATGTGAGATTGCAATAAACGTGTTGTACAAAATAGCGAAACATGTTGTAAACAGTAGCAGATGCGTATTTGGAATACCCGTGGTGTGAAAGAGTCAAAGATTAAGTAGTTAATTGTGGGGTTACCGTTTTGAGTCTAGGGTACGAGGTGGTATCATTCATGTTCGTGGCTTAATTAACCATGGTCCTTCGAGTTTTGACCTTTGTGCATTTCTATGTAAAAATATTTATTTCTTGGTGATAAAAGAGAAGAATAAGAGAAGGCCTACCGTAAAACATTCAAGATTGATTTTATTCAAGTATTTAATCATGAACGATTTCTAATGATATCCAACGTGTTAATTTGACGCAAATTTCGTGAACTATTTGTTCTCGCGTTAATAAATAGTGATCGCGTGGGCGAGTTTGACCTCTTTTGATATATTGGCCTTCACCCCAAAACTCCATTTGTAAAGTTTCACGCCGATATTTCAATCCGGTTTGATGTGAGAGCTAAAAATGTGATTTTTTTAAGCCCACAGAGTACCGTGTAAGATTAATATTGGTCGACCAAAATGAGGCACATTTTTGTTCATAATTTCCAAACCAAACATCCTTTGGCCCTAAGATTTCACAGGGTAAATGAGAAAAATAGTAGCTTTCTTCTGATACCAAAATGTCGACCACTTCCGGTAAAATCTGGGGCTTCTGGGGACGAGGCTGTTAGTGATCGGGCCATGGACCTTAAATATCAATACAAATAATGAAATACTTCAGATTAAAAAATTTTACCATTAGGCGACAAAAAAAAACCTGTTTTACGGGCGAGTAGACCTTTCGAGTAGGGTCGGTCGGGCGAATTTTTTTCTTTTTTTTTAAATTTTTTTCTTTTCTGGAGGTCAAAATTGGCCTAAAATAGCCCCAAAATCTGAAAAATCAGGATAAAAAATGAAACATTTTTACAAACAAATTTTCTTTAAAAAATTAGCCAAAATTGATAAATTTGGGCTAAAAATAGGCTGTGTTACACAATTTTTGGAAAAACTAAAAAAAAAATTCCGCAAAACTGAAAAATCAGGGTCGGCCGGGCCCTTAAAACAGGTTTTTTTATTTTCGTCGCCGTATCACAATGAAGAGTAGAACCAATTGAAGTCTCACCTGACCTACATCACATTTTATGAAATCCCTCTCAGTGTTTAGCTGGCCAGGGAGCATTACATGCTGAATAGCATTTCGGCTGACATTTAGTCCCACTTTTTTAAAACATTCCATCACACAACTGCTTTATTTGTTGGTAACATGGCTGCTCCCATCAACCCAGTGAGGATGTTAAATAAATCTTAGTGTGACGATCCCCTTTAAAAAGGGGATGGCCTGATTTAAAAGGTGCATGTTCCAATCGTCTTTGGGAACCCCCTTATTTACCCAGAAGTAGTATCTATTTTGATATCAGATGAAAGGGCATACCGTATTGTTCCTCATAAACGCCCCGGGGGCGGTGCATTTTTCAAAAGGGAGGGCGTTTTTTACATTCAAAAATGGAAAGTCAAAAATCACCTTACACACGCTTATTTTCGCTGATTACCAATAATATAAACGAATGAGCTGGAGGACGCTGTTTTCGCACCTACCGAGGTCAAAGTTCCATACTAATTAAACTATTACAACTGTGCACAACAGCGATTATGATACGGATTATGACAGTCCCGGCCATTAAATCATGTGATTTAGGTAAGCTTAACTCATTTTCTTGAATTGTTTTATCCAAAAATCGTAGGGGGGCGTTTATTAGAGCAGGGGCGTTTATTACGAACAACACAGTATTTTTCTCATTGTCATCCTGAAATTTGAGCCCTCAAATCCATTTCATTCCCAAGATATAAACAAGAAACCACCATATTTATGGTTAACCATCAATATTAGCACAGTATTGAATAGGGCTTTGCAATGTGCATTATTGCTTCTACCATCAAAACTGCAAGTTTGTTTCCCATGGTACTTGATGGGGTGTTTGTGCAAGTTCCAGGTTCTCATATCAAGTAGACAACACAATAGGCATAAATCGGAACAGGCACCTTTAATTATATCAACCCTTATATGACCCTAGTACCACCTGTGTAAAGTTTAACATCAATATTTTAATCCTTTTTATATGAGAGCTAATAAAACATGTTCAAAGTAGTAATTTAAATCAAACAACCAGAGAAATAAATAAACTTACTCGGAGCAACCGACGTTGCGGGCGATACCATCACCCTTCAGCTGAGGTTTGATGTTGTGGATCTTGCTCTCAAAGCTTTAATTAGAGATGACGTCACAAGATGTAGATGACGTCATTCTGCGAGGAAGTCTTTTTAAAGTTCTGTCCCAGGCGTGCGATAAGGTTTTTTTTTCAGGAAATAGCAATATTTTAATGGTTGCCATGGTAACCACTAACTACTAGAGCTGTGAATGGCTAAAGTAGAAAAATAGTTGTAACTTTTTTAGTTATTTCCACCATATTATGTACTGCACATGGTGTGACATTTAGTAAACATATCTGAATCGAGTACAGGTCATCAAAGCAATTACTGTTGCCATGGAAATGCGCCAAAGATGCATGAAAACGTTGATTTTTAGCATGCTGAAGAGTTACGGGACGATTTAACTTATTTTTCGTGATCCTTGATGGCACGGGATGGCTCAAACATATTTTGGTGTTTGTTGTACATAATAAAGTACACCTAAGTCAAGAAATAGCAATATTTTAATGGTTGCCATGGTAACCACTGACCACTAGAGCGGTGAGTAGAAAAATAGTTGTCACACAATAACTAATAGTTTTTGACACCATGATGGTGTGACGAGTAAGTTTATTTCTCTGGTTGTTTGATTTAAATTACTACTTTGAACTATACCAACCCAGATGAATGAGAGTTTACATGAACTAATAAAACATGATTTTGTAAGCCCATAGAATCTATACTATAAAGATCGAACTTCGCCATGTTGTTTTTTCCCTGGAGGCTGACATGTTGACCCAGGAGGTCGCCATGTTGAATGTGTACCCTATTCAGGTAATACCCTTCCCATCGTGTCTCTCGATTGCTTGGGGTTTTTGTATTCAAACTGCTGGTAGATGATTTAGATTTCATTGAGATTGCAAATAAACGTGTTGTTAAACATGAGCTAAATCATGTTGTAAACAGAGTAGAGCGTAGTGGAATTCCTGTGGTTTGACAAAGAGTAAGTACGTTAATTGTGGGTACCGTAGTCTAGGGTATCGAGGTATCATTCCTGTTCGTGGCTTAATTACCCCTGTCCTTGCGATTTTTGACCCTTGTGCTATTTCTATGTACAATTTTTTTTCCTTGGTGATACAGAGAAAATAAGAAGGCCTACTGTAAACATTCAAGATTGATTATACTAGTATTTTATTCATTGAAAGACTTTCTAATTATCTCCAACGTGTTATTTTTGACCAATATCGGACCCTTTTGTTCTCGCGTTAATCGTGATATCGCGTGGGCGAGTTTGACCTCTTATGATCTATATTTCTAAAATTATTTAAAGACTTTTGGAAACAAAAACATAGAGATAAAGAATACTCTATATCAGTTTGAACATACGTTTAGCTATTTTTGGTATTCTTAATTAGCATCATGATCAACGTATTTTTTGGAAGAAATAATTGTGACCTTCCGCCTGACTAGACAGAAGTGACTGGACACTCGCGCACTTATCCATGCACTCGCGTCCTTGGGATAATGTTTGTACTGCATGCTTTGGAGGTCGCATGACAATTACATAAACATTTTAGGCCTAAAGTAATATACTTAGCGATACTATTAGCTTAATTAGCTCGACGAAACGAGTTCTGGTTTCAACCGCAGTGGCATGCCTTAAAAGGGGATGGCCCATTTAAGTTATAAAGATTTAATTTTGATAGAATTGACCCCCGTGGGGGGGTGGGGTCTCACCACAAATGACCCTACAGGGTATTGTCACAGACATCGGTCCCATTTTCAACCTCTGTTATATCAAATGATCCTTTTTTCATGCCATTTTGGTATCGCAATGGTGTCGGGTTTTTTTTTCAAAATTTTTTTCATGCCGATTTTTATAAATTTTACTTTGATAAATTGCTCTCGGGGTTCTCAACACAAATGACTCATACGGGGTCGCCACAGACATGCGGTCCCTTTTTCAGCCTTCTGGTATATCATTTTTCATGCAATTACTTTTTGGTAATAGCAGTGGGTGTTCTTTTTCAAAGTTTTTCTCAATTTGTTGAATTAAGTCCAATTTTCTTCAATCAAAGCCAACATTTTCTAAAAATTGTTGGGAATAGTCACATTTCTTCATCCGGACCGCAAAATTTGCTTCAAATGCCAACATTTTGGGGAATAAATGGCAAATTGGGTTAAATTTGGCCCTAAAATTTCATCGCTGATATAGGTTTGGGGGTCCCTTTTTGGGAAAAATGTATAGCTATGGGTCCTACTTCCACGACTCTTGGAGGCACGTCCCTACAAAACCAAACCCCGGGGAATGCCTTTACCCCCCCACCCATCCGTAAAGTTTTCTCGCCGATATTTCAATCCGTTTTGATGTGAAGATGTGAGGCCAGAAACATTTCCGTACTTAGGGCCCAAATACCGCGACTTTTCACCAAAAAAAGATTAATAAAAAAAAAACAAAACAAAAACCTGGGCTCTGAACCAGACTATATATTGTGTAATATGTAGCCTGGAGATCCCAATATGCAAAATCCAAATAACGTGAATCTACCGGGTGGGGGGTCCATGGGCCCGCCCTTCTTTTATTTCTTTCTCCTTCTCTTGTCTTCTTTTTTCTTTCTTCCTTCCTCTTTCTTGCCTTCCTCTTTTTCTTGAGAACGTGGAGGGGGGCTTTAAGCCACACAAAGCTACCCCTGGGTACGCCAGTGGTATACCCGGATCATTACAAACCAAAGCTACGAGAAATCTTTTTTTAATTAATTCTTTGCCTTTCATCACAAATTGACATCCTTACAATATCTTCAATTTTGTAGGTCTAATCCAAAATCAAGGTTTTAATTTTTTAGGCGATAAGTCCTCGCAAGTTATGCATTTCAATTTAATGTCAGTTTCAATGTCCAGCACGTGGTGGATATAGTGTGTGAATGCATACTCAACATGATTTTTGCAGAGGATTTTGCAGAGGATTTTTGATAATCCCCTTTTCAGCATCGTTGTCACCCAAAGACCCCCATTTAAAAAAAAAATCACCCAAAGACCCAATATTTTGTGAAAATTTTACCACTGTCACCCAAAGGCCCCTATTTAGTTGGGAGAAAATTTTGAAAATTTTCACCCAAAAACCTTCATTTTTTTGTAGAAAATTTCGCAAAAATCTTAGACCCCATTTTTTCGAAAATGTTGCCAATTTATCACTCTGGAAGCCCCTATTTTGGGGCAATTTGGCTGTTCCTCTGTCACCCAATGCCCCAAGGTTTGGAAGCGCGAGCCTTATACCCATATCCATTTCATAGGTGAGTGCCCCCCCCAGGACACAATTGTACACCACCAATTTTTGCTATAATCATGTTTCAACTCAGTCTGAAAATAGTCTTTCAAATGACTATTTGTTTGAATTTTGCGCGAAGCGCACTAAAAAGATTAATTTCACCGTATGAAAATATGGGTTTAAGGCTGCTGCTTTCAAAACTTGGGGCATTCAGTGACAAAGAAGTGCCAAAAAAAGGTGTTCTTGGGTGAAGGAAGACCAAATGCCAACAAATAGGGTGATTTTTTTTGGGGGAAATGCTAACTTTAAAAAGCTTTGTCTTTGGGTGGATTGAAATTTGGAGGGGAGCTTGGGCATTCGCTGATGAGAATGTGCCAAACGGTTTATTGGTGTGAAAGGCAAGCCAGATTGACCATAAATAAGAGTACTAATAAGGGTGATTTTTTCCAATGTTTTGGGTGGAAAATGAGAAAACTTGGAGAAAAATATTATATTTACAATTATAGAAGACTGATCAACCGGTTTAGTGACCGCTCCCATTCAAATCAGCTAGCGGTTGCCCGCGCGAAGCGCGGGCAACCGCTAGTGTAAAATTAATATTGATCAATCAAAATGGGGTACTTTTTATTGCCTAACATCCACACCAAACATTTGAGGATAAGGCTATTAGCGATCAGGCCATTGACCTTTTGGTCCTATGCTAATAGCCTTGTCCCCAGAACTCGCATATTTTACAGGAAGTGGTCAATATTTTGGTATCAGAAGAAAGCTACTGTTTTTCTCATTTACCCTGTGAAATCTTAGGGCCAAAGGATGTTTGGTTTGGAAGTTATGACCGAAATGTGCCCCATTTTGGTCGACCAATATTAATTTTACACAGTACTCTATGGGCTGTTTTTAGGTCTAACATCAAAAGAGATTGAAACATTGGCACGAAACTGTACAGGTGGGGTTTTGAGGTGAAGGCCAATCTATCAAAATGAAAACTTCATATCCTTAAATCAGGCCATCCAGTTTAAGCTCAGAGCTTAAAACTGGTGATTGCAATTTTTTTGGGGGGGTGGGGATTGAGCAGGTCGGCCAAGCTAGCCTATTTTTTTAACATGTATACCTGCCACATTTTATGATCATAATTGAAGCTATAGTGATATTAGCCATATCATGTTTGTACAGTTTTGCCAAAATCAATTATACACTGATAACCAGGGGGGTAGGACACGATCTGCCCGATTTGGGCATTGGGGATTTCCAAACGGTAATTTGGGGGAACTGCTACGTGCATTTACAATGGCAGTCTCGTCCCAGTGAAATCATTTCTTAAACCTATGTTAAATATCTGAGTAATATCATGATAATTTAGGAAAAATTATTGACTTCAAAAATCCATCGGGGTTAGTGGATTAACCCCGCTGCAAAATAGTGTAATTTCCAATAACGGTCATATAGATTTAAATATTCGTGACCAGGCCTAGTCTTTAGTCAAGTCTGTGTGTAACCGTTCGATATGCGTAAGAGCGTCCTCCTACCGTTAAGTCTTTGAAACAGCACCCGGAAGTTGATGCCGTTTTGAATTCGCTGTTGCTGTTAGGTTGGCACGTCCTACCCCCCCTGCTGATAACAAGCTGAAAGAATTCCAAGTATTAAGTTTTCCAAAAGATACAAGACGCGAGTGTGCATTGATGTTATTGTTCTTCAAGTTTTCCAAAGATTCAAGAGGTGTGTTCACAAATCATGAACTTCATTAAATTTAGCATGCGAAAAACACTGTATATATCCGAATAGGTTTCTTTTCACCTTCGGCGTATGTCGCATTGAGCCAACATGAGTAATTATAAAGGGCGTAATAGTAACTTAGGCTAACGCCTACATTAACGCTCAGAAGAAGATTTGTTTGTTACGTAATTTACAGAATCAGTGAAGCGGCTAGCTCACATTGTCCAACACGCGTATATCA
>JAMKCH010063584.1:0-16230 GCA_023653785.1 Ophioderma brevispina
ATTATAACCTAATAAGGGAAACAAGTCATTCTTGTTTTAGGTGAAGTGTCTTTCTGATGGTAGGGAGTCCTTGAAATTAGTTCATTTAGATCCTTGCATTGAACGCTGAAATGGTCCTATTTTTTAGGAAAACGTTGAAGGTGACAGATGTGACCAGTGTCGTGCAGGAACATTCTATCTGAACCCAGAGAATGTCAAAGGCTGTATCTCTTGCTTTCTGTTTTGGTGTCAGCAGTACTGTAAGAAGTATAACAGACGACTGGAAGGTGAGTGAAATTGATTGTGAGAAACTGATGTTGAAGAGGATTTAATGGAAAGTTTCAAAAATCAACAGTGTTTTTTGTGTCACTGGCAAGGATTGCAAGAGACACGCAGGGATCTCTGGTTGTTATGTCTGTATGTGTATGTAATGTGTGTGGTGTGTGGGAGGGTGTGTGTGGTGTTTGTCGTGGTCAAATGTTAACCCATATATATTGCTTGCTGTATGATATCCATAATGGCTATGATGATGTAAATTGGTGAAAGAAGCGGGTTCATGAGTTCTCGACATGATTAGATTTTTGGCATAAATATGCTAATTAGGATGTAATTTGCATAATTTTAATAAAATTTCTGGCAATGCTTGTGGGGTGCATCTGGGAAGGGGGGCAGGGTGGGGTGCTTCAGGGTGGGGTGGGGTAATGTTGGGGGTGTGTGCATCAGGATGGGGGGTTGGGGTGCATTGGGGAGGGTTTTGGGGGTTGTTTTGGGAGGGGTGGGATGCATTGGGGAAGGCGGGGTGGGGTGTGTTGAGGGCGGGGGGGGGGCGTCGTGGAGGGGGGGTGTGGTTCGTTGTTGAAGGGTGGGGTGCGTTGTTTGAGGGTGGATGGGGTGTGTCTGGGGGGGTGGGTGCATTGGGGATGGGCGGGGTAGGGTGTCAGGGAAGGGGAAGGGTGGGGTGACATGTTGGTGACCTCAATGTGACCTTTGGGCCCCATTCACAAACCGCGATGCAGACGACACTAGCCATCCGAGGACCGTGATGTATTTTTTTTAAGTAATGATCTTTTGATACATACTCATCTGCCACCCCACAGCTTTTGAAAACGCCATGTGCAAATGTCCTCTTTCTTTTATTGTTTAGAACATATATTGTGTCATATGGAAGTGATTTCGTATAGATAAAAGACCCCAAAATTTCTTACCTTGTACTTTTGGGCTACATATATGCGCCTTGAAAGTTAAATAAAAGGCAATTTTTCTACGCTTAATTTCATTATAAAACATACTACTACTTCTAATTGACGCGACACTTGTCTTAGAAGGGGACACGGTGCGTTGTGACCAAAGTTCCGATAGTCACAGATGCGGGGGAAGATGTTTTTTTCCTCACGGCCTGAGCTGGCAGGCTCCAGGTCCGATAATTATTACGCTGTCACTAGGAAATCATCAGAATCATTTCGCTTCAACTAGGGCGCAACCGTAGCGCAGCTCCTATCAGCACTTAGATTGTAACATTCCCCATAACAGCTCCCCAATTGTCGCCTGGGTTGACGAGGCAATCGAGACTAAGTATCTTGCCCAAGGACACAAACAGCACCGGGACGGATAAGGGACAGCTATGAGTTAACACCCTACTCTTTTCGAACCTAGCTGTGACAAGCATGTATGGATGTGACTTTCCCATACATGGGACCGACGGCTTAACGTCCCCCCTCCGGGGAAAGAAGCTGAATCTAGTATTTTCTCATATAGCAAATTAGAAATTTCACAATTTTTGTACCAAAGAAATGATTCTCAGCTTAATCTTTTCACATGGGGAAATTTTTGATAGAAAGTTTGCATTAGAGCAAAATAAGGATTTTCACATTTTTAGGGACACATGTTATGTGAAATCTATTGTGGCACCTTTAAGATTGTTACTGATGTGTTAAGCATTGTACACTGTCATCATTTGTTCTTTTCTCTACTTGTAGATCACCATGACGACTGATGATGCTAGCTTGAATGAAGTGAGTGAGGTGTTTTTATTCAAAATGGCTGCTGGATGATGCCAGGGGTGCAAAAAATTGTTCTTTCCTCAGGAGCAACATGCAATGTTCACAGTGATTACCTACAAGACTTTCAACCATTTCCTCGGAGCGGCGCTCCCAGCTCCCGCATTTTTTGCACCCCGGCTGGATCACCTCTGCAGACCTACAATGCTTGCAAATAATAACCTTTATGTCACCCTGGCAAGACACATGGTTCGAGAACCGACCTGTTCACCATCCCCATTTTGGATATTGCATTGAGTCATTTAGACTACAAATAGTGATACATGACTTATTTACCTTTCTAGCATCCCAACAACCCAAGCAAGTTAATGTTTTTGTAACTGCCAATATACATTTCCATTTAATAATACTATAAATTAATTTGATTTTACAATGTAAATTGGAGAGAGGTTGTTAATTTAAATGCTGCATTGTAAGTTAGAATAACTTCATATGCAAAGGCTAATTTCACTTTCCGACTTCATCATAGTTAATTTTTGGGGGCACTTTTTTGATAGAATCTTATAGAATGACCTTCACTCCAAATCTTCATCTGTAAAGTTTTGGCACTGATATTTCAATCCATTTTGATGTGAGAGCTAAAAGCATGATTTTGTAAGTCCCCCATATATAGTAGGGTGTAAAATGAATATTGGTCAAACCAAAATGGGGCAACGTTTTTTTTCTCATACTTTCAAACCATGCATCCCTTGGTCCCAAAGATTTCAACGGGGTAAATTCAGAAAAATAGGCAGCTCTGATACCAAATTTTGACCACTTAAGATAAACCTGGGTTTCTGGGGAACGAGAACTATTAGTGATCCAATCATAACCCTTTAATGCCACTTTAATTTCTTATACAGGCCTATGTGATGAGCAACTTTGGCGTGACCAACATGCGTGAACCGTACATTCAAGAACTAGTAATATTCTCACTTGTATGTGGGCGGAACCGGTGAAGATCCCTCAGGTGGCCTTTTACTGGACACTACCGACCAAATACTGGGAAACAAGGTGATCACTCGTATTTGTCCCTTTTTGGAAGTATCACATGACAGAAATAGATGAGTTGACATCAATGTTTACCAAACACAAGTTAGCGACCTGGTCTACTGACATGTTGAGGTGCGAGAATATGCCCATACAGTTTACAGCATTCAATAGCCCTTATCCCGCCTGATTGAGCGCGAATTTTAAAAGCACAAGTCCCTGCAGATGCTCACGTAAACTGCCGGCAGTGCTTTGTCCTTGGCCCTGCGTTTACGTCACAATGTTGTCAACTCATCTATAGAAAAGCACAATTTAGGTAGTAACATTTTCTGTCTTTTTAAAGAGCTATGATATAGAGTGTCCTTTAGATTGATTCTCTTCATACAGTCTCTTTGGCATAAGAATAGCACTGGCCTAATTCCTCTTTGGTGCTGAAGGTCCTTCTGTCAAACCCTGTTATGGCAATTTGGCCTGGTATTACCCCCTGGGCACTACATGTCTATCTATTGGCATCTTAAGCACTATTTGAGGATTGGTTACTGACAGGTAATCTCATGTAATGAGCAAATCAAGATACTGTAAAGAATGGTGGAATGGTTTACACAGAGATACAGAAGCACATTTTGGGATTGGTTACTCGGAGGGCTAACCTCATGTTGTGTCCTTAATGAGCCAACCCAGAGCGATTGTATAATAGGAATAGTGCCGAGAGGTTAAAGGGTAATACTTCCTCAGATGAGACTACAGGTATTTGGGAAGACACTCTCAAAAGCCACTGGCTTGTAACCCTCACACATCTACCGGTTGAAAGGTTTACAATAAAGAAAAGAACACAATTAGGGTTGAAACTGCTGTAGACATCACGTAAACACAACAATTAAAACGAGTTACAATGCTATATTGCCTTGTACAGGCTCACACGCCCGGTATCTGTTATACTTATTTCAAACAATTTTACGGAAATTAATAGTTTATCTAATTTCCCATAGTACAAAAATGTTTCCCTGGATTATATCTATCAGTTTCAGCATCATATCTTATTAGAGGTTAGTGTAGGGATCACTATGTCCATATACACAAAGTTTGCCATGTTTTGTATTTGTCATGTCAAAAATGCACTTCAGTTCACTCACACTCAAATTGTCTATTGGCATGCTGATCCTTTATCACAATGTGAATTGTAGGTGTTTGGAAGTGCTATCACATGTCCCTATACAAGGGAGGGGCACTTTTCAAAAACCACATCTGAGCATGTCGCTCTGGCATCATTGATGTGAGACATGTATCCAAATTAATCCACATTTCCAATATTTCACATACATCAAGGTCCATGAGAATACCAAAGTCAGTAAGTGGAATTGACACGTCAGATCTGAATAGATATTTGCAACGAATCCCCCTAATGCATCTCGCATTGTGCCCATTTCCATCTAGGGAACTTGTAGTACCAGAGTTTCATGGTTACAAAAAAAATTTGTTGTTCGTCCGCGTCCGTCGAACAGTCCCCTAAACTTAAAATACAGTACCTTTTCAACTATGAAGTTAATCTTACAAAATGTAGAAGAATATCAAAGGAATAAAACAGCGGGCACTGGTGTTGAAATTCACTACAAAAAGTGATATTTTCGATCGTAACTGTGCCCTACTTGTCACTGCCGGATGATACACAACTATGTGCAACGTCACAGATAGGGAAAGTTGGATATCCTGTGTACGCTGTTACATATGTTTTGAGCGGACTTGAGGCTGGTACAAGTTTCCCGCATGGAATGGGCACCATACGAGATGCATTATGGGGGATCGTGCAAATGGTCTATTGCGGAATAGCTTAATTTGATTGAGGTTGGTTGGTTTTATTTTTCCCCCTCGCTGTCAGCATTGGAGGCCAGCTGAATACACCGTGCAGACAACCCAATAAGAGGGCAATCTAGTACACCAATTAAAGACCAAGATATCATATCTCTGTAAATTACACCTTGGGGTAGACAAATTAGGGAATTGCGTGTCAGCAAAGTGGTGACACCCTGGGTGCCGCCATTAGACATTTATTTTCAGAACAAAATTGGAACAGTTAGAGTACACATTTTCAGCTTCTGTTGTGAGGTTTTTGACATAACCAACACGTTACTGAAATCAGTTACTGAGGAAATACCCTGCGTCCCTGCGCCGAGGCGGGTGACACTGTACAATGCCCATAGACAATTCGATATCGATAGTAATAGCACCACCAATTTCGATAATCTACCTATTAGCTAATAATTATGCAAGTGACGTATGACCCGGAGATGACGTAGCTATACAAGCGCCACGTACGACCCCCCGCGATCCATCAGTACAGATTTCAATACAGTAAGCCTCCACTCTCTGATCTCGTGTCCTACTCCCATGATCACAGAATGATTGAAAGTTAGGAGCTCGAGAACCAGGGAAGAACAATGGGAATTGACTGTGCCTGTCTGCCGATTCCCTTCATCCAATTTCATGTTCATTCATCACACTCCGTTTGGAGCTTCTTTCTGCGTTTGGGGAATAAATATCACCAAGCTTCGACAGTACAGGGACATAATGGCCCCATAATGCAGTTGGGCCACACAGCAACCAGCAATGCTATGTCCGATTACTTGGGAGATGGCATATCAGTATGGCAGATGGCATTTGATAGCATCAGATAGCCATATCAAAATAAGTTTGACACTAATCTTCCAATGGCAAGCGCGCCCTGTGGTGTCCCATTTGCTGAGTCACAGTCCAGGGGCCTGTCGAACTCCATGTCCATAACTTTTCAGACTTAACACCCGGGATCGCTGTGTGCCTGCCTGCATTATGTGGCTAATTTGTTATGTTTGCTCTGTGCCTGTCAGAGCTCTGGCAATGTTCGCGACCGGCTTTTAACTCCAATGGAATGTGATGAAGCCACGTGAAAAATTACTTACGGGAACCAGTAGACTGTCGCAGTCAGGGCTTGCTACAACATTGTTGACCGCACCCAACAAAACCAGGAACATGCTGCAAAATTTTACGAATTAGAGATTTTTTACATGTTGGTAATCCTGCAGTGAGGCACAAGTTGTCCAGTGGATAAAGCACCCGACCTGTAACGCCAAAGGTTGTTGGGTTCGAGCCCTGGTCTGTGGCCACTGTGTTTCGCCCTTGAGTAAGGCAGTTTAACCTCAATAACTCCTCTCTACCCAGGTTTATAAATGGGTACCGGCATTTTCAATGTTGGGACGGTACAGACTCGATGTAGAGAAGGTGTAGCCATCCCCCACCCAACATTGTATGGAAGAGTCGGGTGCCCAATCGCTTCATAAGAGAGATGGGCACTCTGTTTCTGTGTATCCAAGTCCGTCCCCTTTCCCTTTTTCTTTTTTTAATCTGCCGTATCTTTAAGCTTTTTTTAAAAATGAATCCAAACTTATCTCTTTATTGTAAACGTTTCTTTAGATATGACATTTTCAATGATTCAAATCTTAAGGTTGCAATGGGAAGAGATTTTTTTTGAGGCACCCAAACATGTGTCATAATAGTACTTTGATCATAGATTAGACACTCAATAGATTTCTTACTTGTATTAGCTCAGTAATGTCTTAAAAAGAGAGAAAAAAGGTTATTTTGATTTACTTCATATTTCAGTGTAAAACATAGCTGATTTCGTATTTTCTCCTATACGACGTCAGAAATTTTCACATTTTTTGGTACAAAGACACATTTTCAGCTTAATCCTTTTAAATAGGGATATTTTTGTAATGGACAGCTTTACATCAGGCAAAATCAGTACTTTTCGATTTTTTAAGGGACACCTGATAGGTAGACCCTCGTTGCAACCTTTAAGTTTAAACTAGCTATCTGCTGCACTGCAACCCTTGTGATTTTTTGTTATTTCTCTATTTAGGGCAATAACATCACAGTCATGTACACTCATGACACCCAGCCACAGCCAAGACAATACCAACCGTGTCTATAGACATGATCGAGTAAAATTAACAACAACATGACTTCTACCCTCATGTGCTATAATTTCCTGTAGTGCTTTATTAGAACAAATAATCTGTTAACATCAATGTTTTTTAGGTCGTCGATGCAGTTGGAAAGACCTTATGTCAGGCAATGATTTTGTTGTGTCTGTCTGTGGTGTCTGTCTGTAACTGAGGTATACTTGCGTGCTGCAGTTCTTAGGTATTGCTGTATTCCATCATGACTTGTGTGTGTATTTTACACCTTGGCTTATTTAAAGGGGCATTCTTTTGAAATTTATCCATCGATTTTCCCCGCAAACAATCAAATGCTATATCACCAAATTTGATCATTTAACACTCCAGGTCCATATGCAGTGTACATAGATTGGGGGTCAAAGTTTATGTGGGATGGATTAAATGGGCATTCCTGCTCATTTTGGTCATTTTTTAATGCTTATGACTTCCATAAATCATACAGCCTATATTGGGGGGGGATTGCTGTTCCTATTTGTTTTATTCCCCCTGGCTTGAAAAGCAGTAGGGGGATTTTGCGATAGAGCGCATGTTTGTAGTATGTGTGTTCCAGTTTGGTTAGGTTTTTTCGTCTTCTCGTGCCCTCTTCGAAAAAGGTCACGTCCAATTTAAAACCAGACTTGGGGGGAATAAGTTGCAATAGGGGTTGCTTCATATGTGTATGATGTCAAGGTCTAGCCCAAGGTCAAAGGTCATCGAGGTAATGTTTATATGTATGTATTTCTGTTTCCAGTTTGGTTAGGTTTGTTTTTTCTCACGTCTTGTTCGAAAGTCAAGTGTTTTTCATTTTTGATTTCTAACTAAGGATATTCTTCAAAACAGTATAATGCACATTTTGGCAATGTAACTCAAATATACTTTTTAGTTGTTTTCTTGATATTCAAAAACTAAGCTTTATTTTAAAAAAATAAGTGGTTCTTAGACAATGGTCTTGTTTGTAAAAATAAACAATGAGAAATCAATGAAAATTCAAATTGTTTGTTAGTCTTTTCTGAAAAATTTTGGGCAAAAATCTTGCATTTTGCTTTTTTTCAAATGTAGCCAATTTGATATCAATCTGACTGCCCAGGCGATTCCTTCACCTCTTTCCTTTCTAAAAACTTTTATATATGAGTTAAGTCAAAATCCTCCAATTCCTTGACAATCTTGGGCAAGTAAGGTTTGACGATTGATTGACTTCAAAGGACATTTTAGAAGGTTTTAGCCCACATGTCCCTTCTGGAAATGTCGGCAATTTCAACAGGCGGGGGGGAGGGTGGGGTAAATTTGAGTTTAAAAGTATCTTTAAATTGAAAATTATCATGATTTTAAAGTATGTTGGGTATTTGTGCCCTCTTGGCTTCTTCTCGTGGTTACAGGCGAGGGGGGGGGCACTTTCCCACACACTCATGGGGGGACAAAATTCCAGATGCTACAAGTGTATTGTTAAACACTACATAATTTAATTGCGGACGATTAATTTTATCAATTTGTTATAAGCTACTTTTAAACTCATTCAAACCAGTATAAGACCTTGAACTTTGCTGAATAAACATTTGACCTTAGGGTATTTTGCTGTATATCTCAATAACGATGCATTTTACAGAAAGGTAACATAGCTTTTACTCCTTGTTTTATGTTTTTTTTGTTTGTTGCAAATTCACAAGCAATTTGAGCTATGAGACTTATTGGAACATTATTAAAATTTACCCTGTAGAAAAATTTTACCCCCTCCCCCTGTAGCAAATTGCAGACATTTCCAGAGGGATATGTGGGCCTAAAACAATTCTAAATGTCCTTTTGAAGTCAATTCAATCGTCAAACCTTGCTTGCCAAAGATAGTCACGGAATTGCGGATTTTGACTTACTAATAAATGTAAACGTTTTTAGGAAAGAAGAAGAGGATGAAGAATAGACTGGTGGCATCAGATATATCAAAATTGCCACATTTTGAGAAAAAAAAAGCAAAAATTGAGGAGTTGACTATATATAGTCAAAATTGGAAGTTACAAGCTTAAAACAGATATCTGAAACTCAATGGTTGACTACGGCCTTAATATCATGTTGGCAGAATATAAAAGATAAGAAGAACAAGTTTAAGTCAGAAAATTTGGATATATGACAGAGGGAATTGTCCTAGAGGAGCTTAGACAGTTCCTTTTATTATGTCTGGAATCAAATCTGAGCGCGTCGCTGCGCCGACGCAATGAGTGTTTGAAGCGAGCGTAAGCACGCCCCCCACCAAAAAGTACAATTGACCTCTGCTGAATTGGCCACTCGCGCTAACGTATTACGTTACTAGGCGCTTGTTACGAGGTCAAGTGCAGCTGTGGATAACGACGGGTCAACGCCCCAAAATTTCAACGACGCGTCTCAGAGTTGATTCCAGACATAATAGTTGAAATCTTGCTATGTGACTTTAATCTCCCTTTCTTATAAGCAATTTACCAGTTTTAAGGTGCATTTTTGTGCTCCTAGCACTTCATTTTTATCCACCTGCTTGAAAAGCAGAGGAAGGGGGATATGCTATCAGTCAAGGCGACGGTTTGTCGTGTAGGCAGTCTTGGCGGCCGTCGGGCGGCGGGGCGGCCCCGGCGTCAAACACATCTTGTGAACGCGATAACATGAGACCCATAAGGGTTATGGGTGATGTAAACTTGGTGGGTGGGATCGGGACTGCCATGCCCTTCATCGATTGATTAGATTATGAGCGTGGCATTATGCGAATTAGGTACCTAATTTTGATAATTAATGAGTTAATTTGGGGTAGGGGTAGGTTCCAACACAATCTGGTGGAAAACGGGCGATACACATGAGACCCATAAGGGTTATGGGAATGTAACTGGTGGGTGGGTCGGACTGCCCATGCCCTTCATCTGATGAGAGTATGGGCGTGGATATGCTAATTAGGTTACTCTAATTTGCATTTAATTAATGAGTTGATTGGGGGTATGGTGGGTATTTTTACCCAAAAGTATGTGAACAAACTATGAAGATCCATAAGTCCGATTTGATGAAACTGGTGGAGGGGTGGGGGAATCATGTACTCTCGCGCCAATTAGGTTTGTGGCACATGATAAGCTAATTAAATAGCTAATTAAATAGCTAATTGGCATATTTTGGGCTAAAGTTGGGGGTATTTGAAAAAAAATCTTGTTCGGCTTCGTGAACGGGATAAAATGAGACCCATAAGGGTTTATGGTGATGTACTGGTGGGTGGGAACGGACTGGCATGCCCTTCATCTGATTAGATTATGGGCGTCGCATATGCTACTTAGGTACCTTTTTTAATTTGGCATAATTAATGAGTTAAATTGGGGGATTTGTACCCAAAAAAAGCTTGTGAACAACCTATATGAAGATCCATGAAGTCCGATTTTGATGTGAGGAATTGGAAACTGTGTGGAGGGGTGGGGAATCATGTCCTATCGCGATATTGAGGTTGGTGGCGCAATTGGCCATGATATGCTAATTAAATAGCTAAATTTGCATATTATGGGTAAATTTGGTGGTATTTTACCCAAAAAAATGCTGGTGAACAAACTCTATATGAAGATCTGAATGATTAGGTTGGTTTTGTTTGTGTTTCTTTTTGAGTTTTTTTGATGTACTTTTTTTTTTTTTCTCTTCTGATTGGAGCTTTCTTCCTCTTCCGTCCTCTTCTAGTGCCCTCCCCCATCCTCCGTTTGATTGTGGGTGGTTTTTTGTTTTTTTCCTGTTTTATTATTTTGTCTGGTGGGGACTCCAGTACTCTCGCGAGTTGACTTCGGGGTGGTTGTTTTAAGGTGGGTTGTCTGGGGTTAAGAGGGGTTGTCAGCTTTAAGGGGGGGTTGGGTTGTTGTCAAGGGGGATTGTGGGGTGTTAAGGTGGGTTGTCTGGGTTTTTTACAGGGGGTTGTCCGGGTTTAAGGGGAGTGTCTGGGACTTAAGGGGATTTTGGGTTTAAGGTGGGTTGTCCCGGGTTTAAAGGGTTGTCCGGGGTTTTTAAGGGGGGTTGTCTGGGGCTTAAGGGGGGATTGTTGTGGGTTATTTTTTTTAAGGTGCCCCAGCGTTGCCCGAGTTTAAGGGGGGGGGAATTGTCCAAGGGTTAAGGGGAGTTGTCAGGTTTAAGGGGGAGGTGTCGGGTTAAGGGGGGTTGTCCGGGTTAAGGGGGGTTGTCCAGCTTTTACGGGGGGGTTGGTGGGTTTAAGGGGGATTGTTGGGGTTTAAGGGGGTCGGGTTTAAGGGGGGTTGTCCGGGTGGGTTTAAGGGGCGTTGTTGTATGGGCCTCTAAGGGGGCTGCGTGTTGTGGTGTACGTTGGGGTGCACGGTTAGTTTTAAGGGGCGTTGTCAAGGGTTAAGGGGGTGTCAGGAGGTTTTAAGTGGGGGGTGTCCAGCTTTAAGGAGGTTGTCTCCAGCTTTAAGGGGTATTGTTGAGGTTTAAGGGGGATTGTTGGGTTTACGGGGGATTTTTGGGGTTTAAGGGGGTGTTGTCCATGTTTAATGGGGTGGTCTTTGTTGGGTTTAAGGGGATTTTGGGTTGTAAGGGGGTTTTTGGGTTAAGGGGGTTGTCGGCACATATTACGCGTATGCATGCGCAGACGTGCACCCATGCATGCGCGTATGCGGCATGTGTGTATGCATGTGCGGACGTTGCACATGCTTTGTCCGGGTTTAAGGGGGGGGGTCGTGGGATCTACAGGGGGTTGTGGGGTTTAAGGTGGGTTGTCGGGTGTAAAGGGGTTGTCCGGGTTAAGGGGGGTGTCTGGGCTTAAGGGGGGTTTGTTGTGGTTTAAGGTGGGGTGCACGAAGTTAAGGGGGGTTGCCCAGTTTTTAGGGGGGTTGTTGGGGTTTAAGGGATTTGGGGGCATGCACATTCTATTTAAAAACATATTTAAAAATTTGTAAACCGATCCCGCCAGGGGGATTTAGCGCTTCGAGAACCGCGGACGTGTATTTGGTTTATGGTTCACTAGATAATCCCCACGAAAAAAGCTTATTTCCAAAATTTCAGTTCTGATTTCTGACATTGCGTTTGATACTCCATCGTTATGTGACCAAATGATTTGCGTTCATGCTGCCCCATAGGCCACTGTCATGTAATTTGTCACATTTACAGACGAACAGAAAATACACATACGAATTCTTCAAGAGCGCACGGTGATCGCATTTGCACCATAAGATTAGTTTTTTTTTTTTTTTTTTTGACCACACATACTATACATATAGGCCAACGGTTTAGCTAATAAAATTTCAACTTTTTTTTAGCAAGCGGAGGATGAGGGCTGGATCCCAAAATGCTCCTTTAAGGAGTCTTGTAAGTCTTATCTAGCTGTTTCTCTCCACTGCTGAGGAAGGTTCCTCCCCCAAGGGGAAGAAAAATGACGATCTTTGGCAAAAAAAAATCGCAATGGGACCACAAACTGCACCAAAAATTTTGGGAAAAAATCAGCGATTTTTTGCGTTCAAAAATGGGTTAAATTTCAAAAATTTGATCTATTTTCCCCCAAAAAATTTTCACTTTGGCTCCCCAGAAAAAGAGGTTTGGTGCCGCCACTCTGAAGGACCACCTCTTCGATTTTTCCATTTCCTTGAGCCATTCGTTCCCATGGAACGCGCCAGTACTCTGTAATATTAAAGAGCAATACAAAAATTACTAATGTGATTTCTCTTTGTAAAATTGGATTCCTTTCAGCAATTGGACCCTTTTGATGCAAATATCGCTATTTTTTAAAAAAATTTACAGCCTCCAGCTGTATTATAAAATTTAAGTGATTTTGAGTATTGTATAGAAAAAAAAAGGCGAATTTTTACAATATTTACATGTATATAATGGGGAGTCTGTGCGGAATGAATTAATTAAAGATCATTTTCAATTGTTTAATAGAAAGAGCACACTTGTGAGGAATACCTTCCGTAGGGGATCTAAATGACCCGAAAGATTGACAGATATTTAAACTTTTTATGGTAGGTTTTATGCCAAAAACCTGATATTTTCAATGGAAAAGATTCATCAATGCTATAAACAGGGTTATATGTAGAAACACAAGCCTCCTGGACTGAATTTGCAAGAGTAGAAATGTTTAATAGAAAAAAGCAACTTTTCTTGAAATACTTTTTTTTTAGGGAGACACTAAATTGCCAGTAAAGATAGTTTATTTTTTTATGACAAGATTTATTTTTATGCAAAATAGGCTCTAATTTTGCAAAGGGAGGGTTCGCCGGCGGAAAATCGGTCCCTTGCGTTAGTCTCCAAAGGAATCGTTATGTGTTTCTTTTGGTATGTTTGCAGAGTAATTTTCAGTACAGCTACAGTGCAAGACAAGTGACTCGTGGAGGAGGATTTCATGATGGTGATATCTAACATCGAGCATTTATGATCAGAGCACAGTATCTAGAAACATAATGAGTAAGGATGTTTTTGGCATTGGCTTTTCTCCATTATTGCACATTATAACAGTGGTGGCTCGAGGGGTGGGGGGGGGGGGGCAATTCCCCCTAATTTTTGTCTTAACCCTGCCCCAGCCAGAAGAAAAATGCCTGATTCTTAGCAAATTTCAAATGATTTGGATGCCAAATCACAAACTTTGTGTTAAAAGTCAGGGATTGGGCCCCCCCCCCGCCAAACAAATGGTTTTTAAAAAAAATATGAATTTTGAATATTTCCCCCCAAAAAAATCACTTCCCCTCCATTCATTTTCCCCCCCCATTTTTCCCTCCCCCCCCCCCCCAAAAAAAAAAAGAAGAAAAAGAGTCTGGTGACACCACAGCATTGTAACTACTGGTAGGTATCAAATTAGTAAAATAAGGTATTTTACACATTTTTTAAACCAAAATTTCTTTGTGCTGCTTTTTCACTTCAGGATTGGACTGTTACCATGGGAGTAGCTAGCAGGGACGGCACTGGGGCAGGGCCTATGATTGGGGAACGCTTGGCATATGCCCGCAACGTATATACCGGACTCTCTTGCGAGGTTAGTAGAAAATGTTAGGACCAATGGGAAGGAGTGATTCAAGACTTCTTATGTGTACACCTCACTAGAAATTACCAAGGTCCCGTGGCTTGGCAAAATTACAAAACAAAATAAAAAACAAATCCTGAACACAGTAAGTAACTTGTATGATACCATTAATGTTAACTGACCTTTGGCCTTGTTAATAGTCATTTTGCACGGATCCCCATAATTGCATCTATTATTGTGCCCCTTTCCATCCGGGACTTGTACCAGCCTCAAGTCGGCTAAAAAAAAAACATACCGGTAGGAGAGTAAAGAGAATAGAATTACCAGAAAACTTACCTATCTGTTGAGTTGCACTATAGTGTATGTAATCGTCCGGCAGGTGACAATAGGCCCACAGTTACGATCGAAATATCCCTTTTTATCGTGAATTTCAACACCAGTTGCCTTGTCCTCCATTGTTTTTTGTTCCTTTGGATATTCTTCTACATTTTGTAAGATTAACTTAACGTGAAAAGGTACTTTGTACTTGCTAATTTTAGGCACGCTTCGGACGCGGAGGACATGGAAAAACCAATTTTTTGTAAACATTAACTATGGTACAAGTTCCCGGGATGGAAATGGGCACAATACGATATGCCTTGTGGGGATCGTGTGGCAAATGGTCGTCTATTAACCTAGAACTTATAATTGCTATAAAAAATTGGGACACCACTAAATAGATATGTCTAGCCCCCTTGTAATATAGTGGCTGTGTTTTTACTGGTGGGTGTGCACCTTGTATTAAGTTGAGATTCAAAGAGGTTAAAAATTCATTTGAACTAGTGGTGGGCAGGGCTGTGATCTTAGATTTCATCATTTTATGATGTCCTCTCTGCATTTAGGAAGTACCTAAAAGGTACAGGAAATTTAATTTGGGTTTATAATGCAATATAGAACACCTCACAGGGGATTCAAGGAGTAATGCCTTCAATATGTGAAAATGGCAGTTAGAAAATTGGTGATTCTTCTTCTTAGAGCAAAAAAGTGTTTACCAAGTCAGTTGACATTCCTTGTGCAAATTTTGACACACAAACTTGAAGTTTTAGAAGTTTAGTGGATCTCACAGTATAACTCGTATATAGTCTGAGTTTTCCCTCAACAGAGGTGTGCTGAAGGTTACTACCGTGGAGGTCCAGGACCAATCTAGGTAAACCTGTATACCATGCACATTGCAACAAACCATGCCGATAGATGTGATCCCAAAACAGGAGAGTGTATTGTAAGTTCTTTTAATAGGACTTGTTAAGGGAACCAACTTGCATAATAGACTACTAGTGGTTTTTTGTTTAGAAATTGTGTTTTAGCTCCAACAGCGACTAATTTGTTGTGAAATGAAGTCAAACGGTAGGTCTTAAAGTGATGATGCAAATTTAAAAACTTCTGTTATCACAGCCATGACAATTTCAAGCAACAGCAGTTATCAAAACATATGTTGTTTATGTTCTTTGATTCAACTATGACTATGTCAACTCATGTTTCTGCTGTTTCACCAATCTTTGAATTCATTAAGAAATATTGAACGCATCGATGTTGATATTGATGATGAAACGTGTGTAATCATGATGTACGCTCACTTGTTATATCAGTATAGATTATTGCATTAATTGTTAATGGAATGATGGCTAAAGACACACAGAAAATTACAGACAATACAAAATAGAGGGCCAGACGCATGTTCAAGACAAACCCTATGGATCATACCTCTTCTCTCCTGAAAGATAAAATCACTGGCTACAGTTCGTAAATGCATCAGCTACAAATTACTCCATACTTACTATAAAAGTAAACAGAAACACTAGACTTCTATACAAAAATTCATAAGATCTCATGATTACTCAAAACTTCAAGGACATTTTGGAATCTTGGGGAACTCTTCAAAAAATGTGCATGATGCTTTAAATTACCCGTAGAAATGCACTTATGGCCCCAAGGCATGCTTTGAGTATGCTACCACAAATCATTCTAGCCTGGACTCTCTCTGAAATGCACTATTTTAGGTCATCCCCAAGGATTGCAGAGCATGGTACTACAGGAACCCACTGTGATGAATGTGAGGAGGTTATTGGTAATGCGACAAAGGGCACACCCAGCGATTGTCAGCCATGTGCTTGCCCATACCAAAGAGAAAAAGGACGAAGTAAGTCACTGGTGTTTTGTGGTCAGCATGCATTAGGAATCACTTTGTCACTGTTGTGGTTGATGTTTCTGTGTTGTCTGTGTTCATTAAAAAGGGTTAACCATTGCCCGTAATATCACATACTTGATGGATTTTAAACCA